>MU226328.1:1254591-1284632 GCA_018584345.1 Thuja plicata
AATCAGACTTTGTACAGATCAATGATTGGAAAACTCATGTATGTTGTACACACTAGATCAGATATTGCACATGCAGTAGGAATTGTTGCTAGATTTTCTGCTAACCCCAGGGAATCACATATGACTGTTGTGAAAAGAATTCTAAGATATCTAAAAAATACTGAGGAATTTAGTTTATGGTATAGAAGAGAAGGAAAATTTGACCTTAAGGTGTTTACCGATGTTGATTGGGCTAGGAATCTTGATGACCAGAAGAGCACAACTAGAGGAGCATTCTTTATGGGTGACAGACTTGTCACATGGATTAGCAAGAAGCAAGGATGCATCTCTCAGTCTACTGCAGAAGAAGAGTACGTTGCTACTGCTGTAAATTGCTCAAATATTACATGGATCAAACAGTTGTTGGAAGGTATGCATATGAAGATCTTAGAACCAGTGATTATCTATTGTGATAACACCAGTGCAATAAACATTTCCAAGAATCCATTCATGCATGCAAAAACTAAACACATTTCCATCAATTACCATTACTTGAGAGAACAAGTTCAAGAAAAAGAGGTGATACTTGAGTATGTGCAATCCAAAGAACAATTAGCTGATATCTTCACCAAGCCACTGCCCAAGGATACATTTGAGTACCTAAGAAAGAGACTGGGGGTCAAACCCTTGTCTACCAGTCAGTAAAATGACTGAAGGCTGCATCATCCTACGTATTATAAGAATATCATTCATGTTGATGCAAGCAATGAGATGAACTTAAAAGCTACATCTATATATAGACATGTATATATCATAACTAAGCACCAGAGATTATTGTTGTATTGCTGATGGATAAGGGAAATTCAAGGAATATATTATGGATAGGAAAATGATTGTTTGACATGAATGTCAAATATTTTTAAAATATTTGTTTGGCATTTTTGTCAAAGGGAGAGAGATTATCCAGATTATCACATTCTTATGAGAAAGATTATCCATTATCAGATTACTCCAACAGGGAGAGATCATATCCATAGGGAGATAGTTTGTATGAAAAACTTTATACAAAGGAAGAGTTGATGAAAAGAGAAAAAGACATAAAAATAGAAGAACAGTAAAATGGAGAGAAATTGACACAAGCAAAGGACTCAACACATCAGAAGACAAGAGAACTGCAGGAATCAAATCTAAGCTAAAACAAAGCTTACCAAAGTTCAGACATTTATTAGTTGACAAAAGAGAGAGATTGGTAGTTTGATGAATCTCAACAATTGTATTTCATATTGTATTAGAAATAGTATAGTGTGATAATATACATTTGTTGCCATCAATGCCAAAGGGAGAGATTGATGACATGTAACTGATTAAATGTTTGATAATGTTACGTTGAAGATAATGCAAGGCATTAAATCAGTTAATGATTTGTATTTTCATTGATGTCAACTTGATATCATCTATACGATCATGTATATAATGCCAAAGACTTCGAATAATCAATGGAACAAAGTTTATGCTTTCAACAATGCATAAAAGTTAAGTATTCACTAAGTGACATACAAACATCGATGGAGTGCACACCATCGGTAAAGGCAAAGAAGAAAAGTCACAGTGATACCCAACGATCAGAAGATAGTGTTGCCCGACGAAGAAAACCACAGGATGCCCGATGAGTTGAAAATAGAGTTGCCCGACGAGTAAAAATCCAATGATGCTCGACAGACGGAGATCCTGAAGCTAACGGGAGTCACACCGACAGAACTGGTAGTTGTAACTGACAACTAACTGAAGAGTTGACTGATGGAATAGAGAGTTCAAAAAATGAAAAAATATCTAGCTGACAAGAGATAAAGATAGACTTAGCTGGTTTTTTTATTTTTTTTTATTTGACCAGAGTTAAGTAATTGATTTAAAGCTGATTTATACAGTTGGCATGAAGATAACTATGAGACAAACCAGGAGTTATGCTTTAAATCAAATTGGTTGGATTTTTTTTCACGCCAAGAATCAAGAATCAAGAATCAAGAAATAGTGAATATCATTTCTATATAAGAGACAAGATTAATTCATTTTCGTATCACATGAAAAGGGGATTAATGGGAGTGAATAGAAAGAAGATGCTAAAGAGAAACTGATGAAGAACAACTTCATGTAGTACTGATCAATCAAGCTGAAGGAGAGCTAAGGAATTCTGTAGACACCGACGAACAGTGAGCACAATATCACAGAGCAGAAAGTATGGAGCATAAAAGAATTGAATTGATACATTGATCATAGAGGTAATGTACTTAAATAGATCTGAAAATCTGCAATTCAAGTTGCATTAGAAACATGTCATTTTGTTTCAGTTTAACCATTGAAGCATCAAGTCTCTTAATAGAGTAGGACTTAACAATCTTCTATATATTGAGGTACATCCCAAGGAGTGCCAAAAAGGTTGATTCATGAAAGTAACATTGGATATGCCCGATGCCTATTGACAGTCTAAGAGAGAGGCTAATTCAAGGATGGCAGCATTAGATTCCCGATACTAAGTGACAACCTATATGTGTAAAATCCTCTAACAAGGTCACACCTAACAGTGTGTTTGTAAGCTTTAACAAGGTTGGCTCTTAACAGGGCTCACTTCAGAAGAGTGAAAATTTGGGGTATTGGTCCCAGTAGTTTTTTCCCTTAACAGGGTTTCCATGTTAAAATCCATGTGTTATATGTGTGTATGATATATTTCTTTACTGTTTTATATCTTGCATAATTCATTCTGGATTTATCGGTATACTCTGCATATTTACTGTATTTCGGTAAATAGTTATACTGCTTATCGGTAATCAAGGAGAATAAGGACAGACAAGGTAAACTGACATACAGTTAATCATTATAATCATTTCATGGCATGCATCTTGTAGGGACATAATAATCTGAGGTTTATTAATTGGTGGTTAATTTTAAGGATAAGTTTTTGAGGCCACTGATTCACCACCCCCCCTCTCAGTTATTACTAACAAGCTTTATTAAAGCATAAAAGTATTTCGGGAACCTCAAGACTTAGGAAAAAATTAAAGTGGCCCCGCTAGGAAATAGGACTTAGGAGATGAGATGGCCCCGCCGACGACAACCTAAACCCATGGACTTAAGTGACTTAAGTGAGACCAAAAAAAGTAACGAATTTTATAACATGTCAAAGGGTTTAAGTTTTTAAGACCGTAAAAAGACTAAGGCATAGAACCAATGAAGAAAAGGTATTAAAACCAGACCTAAATGCTTGATAAAACATGACAAAGACCTTGGAACCATGAGAAATTTTACAGTGCTAACAGGCCTCCCGAATGGTTCTGTTATATGGAAGAACCTTTTGAAATGCACAAATCTTTTAAGGAGGGTTGTTGGTAAGGTGATGGGGAATGATCTAAAGATACCTTGTTTTAGAAAGAGGTCTAGAAGGGTGATTCCCCTCTCTCTTTGGCTTGTATTAATGAAAATTTAAAAGTAGCATGCAACTTAATAATTTGAAAGAGAGTTCATGATTACATCAAATGGGAGAAAGCTTACCCAACCTTGGCTAATATAAGGGATCTCTTAATAAGAAATAGGAATATAAGAAACAACTAGCAACCTAATTAGGTTAGAAGTATAAGTAATATGATGAACCTTCTTGGTGACTATGCTTTGTTTCATCATGATAAAGTAGATGAATGGGCATGGAGAATTCTCTATCATATTAACTTATTCTATTCTATAGGCTCCTCTTACCAGACAATTTTCTTTGGATTGGAGAAATTTTTGGTTACCTAAGCTAATTCCTAAAGTTAATCGCTTTTGGTGGTTAGCTGCTCATAACAAAATCCTCACTATTGACAACCTAACCAAAAAAGGGTTTCATTTTGTCAGTAGATGCAATTTGTGTTATAATGACAGTGAGAGTGTTGACCACTTGTTCTTCCTCTGCTCTTTTTCTAGGGAGGTTTGGCCTTTGCTTATGTCCCTTATCCTTGTGGATTGGATTATGCATAATTCCTTAATATAGTTTATTGATTGTTGGAGCAAGTGCCCCTACAACCACACTGTTATTAAGGAACTTCATAGACAAATTACCCCATATGCTTTCTTGGGGGTTGTGGAAAGAATGTAATAATAGAATCATCTAGGAATCCTCTAAATCTAGCAATGAAGTCTTTATGACTCTTTTTGTTTGGTTGCAGCGTTGGGGGTTTCCTTCACTATTTTGGTGTTCTGATTCTATGGTTTAAGTTGTTAATCTTCTTTAAGGGATCAGGGCCCTCTCCCTGCTTATCTAATCAGAAACTTAGGATTTATATAAAGAAAAAATTAAAAGAAATGAAATACTAAAAATCTCTATCAAATAGATTAAATTACTTTGATTCCTAATGAAATATTTGTCAACCCTAAATTGATTCAGGCGTAAGATCTTCCATGAATGATTTAAAGACATTCTTATGCTAGTAATAAATGCACAACTATGTATTTTGTTAGATCTGCACAACACATTATATTTCCATAAGGTGATGTGTATTTAGCTGACATAATGGTTGTGATTAGACATTTACTTGCTATTTATTAATTAAACTAAAAAACATAGCACTATTGATTGTGATTTTTAATTGAATAAATAAATAGCTCAAGTAAATGACCATTCTATGGCTAGATAGCCTTTTCACTTCCATAAACTCTTGTACAATGGTAACCTTGATTTTCACGTGTTTACTCATTATAATAATAGTTATTATCCTTTTAAAATGATGGAATGTGTGTTGTCGTCAATTCACAATAGATCATATTCTTCCTCCAAAAGGTTTCTTCCTTTACTAAGATTTCCTTATATTCCCTCATCAACCTATTTTCTTACAGGGACAACTCTTGATCCATCCCGCGTGTTAAAACTTCCTTATTTAGCTCTTCCAACTCGACTTCAATAGACTACTTGGTTTAAAAAAATATTCTTGAAATGATACTGATTCCAATCCTTCAAACATTGTTTAAGGTCTTCCAACTTAATTATTATCTTGACCATTATTGAGCCTTTATCTTGCAGTTCACCCCACAAACTTTCAACCATAAGGAAGAAGTCATAAGGAAGAAGTCTTGATGTTTGAACCACTTGTTTTCAAACTGAAAGAGGCATATAGAGGTCATAAATTTCAAAATTTACATATCAAGTTTAATTTATTTTGAATTTTTTTTATAATATTAATTAATTAACATTTACGCACATACGGTGGTCACTCCCAAAACTCGTCTGGTTAGCAAAGAGGCTTAAGTATCGGGTTTTCTCCTCGAGGTCTTGAATTCAAATTTGAGGGTCTGCTTCTTAAGATGTACTAGTTCTACGGGGGGATTAGTCTCACACTAGCTTGCTTCAGGTACCCAAGATATAGAATGATAGGTGCTAAGCTGGATCGCGGGGATACCCCTGAATTAAAAAAGAAACATTTACACACAAAGAAATTAGTAAATTATTCAAAAGAGTAGATTGCGAACACAATGTGGACCAGTTTTAGTATTTGCATTTGTTATCTGTCTTTGGGCAATAAAATTAAAATATCAAATAGTGAGAGGAGGGAGATGCCCACGTGGGTGAGGCTCCCTGAGCCTTGTCGGAATACAAATGTAAACACTCGGGTATGGATCTCAAACTAGACATCTCCAAGGCTTGTGATAGAGTTGATTGGAGTTTCTTGTATGCTATGCTTTTCAAGCTGGGATTCAAATAGAAATTTGTTAGAATTATCAAGGAAGTCGTGGAAAGTGTTAAGTATTCTGTTCTGGTGAATGGTTCCCCTTGGGGAAAATTTAATTTTGAGAAGGGACTAAGACAAGGGGACCCCTCTCACCATATCTTTTTATCATGGTGGCTGAGGTTCTTGGACGTAATTTCACCTCCCTAGTTCGGGGAGGCCAAATCCAAGGTATTAAACTTTCTTCCTCTGTGCCTGCTGAGGTCCTGCAACAGTTTGTTGATGATACTGTATAGTCAAAAAATGGAATCACTTCCATTGTAGACTGGTTTATCCTTCCAAGTAAATGGTTTGGGGTCATGTCAAGCACCTTGAATGGGTCTCTGAATTGGATCTGGCTTTCCCCCTGTTCTACCCCATTTCCTACTTTTCTCTGGCTTGTTTCTGGCATCGTAAACTGCAAAACTGAGATTTTTGACCTCAGGGTCAAAATCAAATTTTCTGGGTCAAGGTCAACCTCAAACCCGACCTAGGTCAAGGTTGACCTCGACCTTGACCTAGGTCAGAATCGACCTTTTTCTGACCCAAGGTCCAGATTTCAAGTTTTTGGGGTTTCCAGATGTCGGGCTTTGGAAAGATTTAATTCCCGCTTTCGGTCGGCTGTTTTGGGTTCTGAAATGATGACTCTTAAATTATATTTAATATAGGTCCTCTTCTAGGGATATAGGTCTAATGAGAATTTAATTCTCCTATGTAGGCCTCTCTAGAAGATTGTGCCCTAGATTTGTATATAAGGAAGCCTTCTCCTCTCATTTTCTCTGAGACTTGCTAAGTGAAATCTAAAGATGAAAAACAATTCTATGCATGATCTACTCTCAAGCATTCAAGCATCCAATTCATCAAGGAGATCCATTGGTAGCCATTGAAGGATTCAAGCTCTATGGAGCCCTCTTGTTGAAGAGTTCTCCATCCACATTCCTCCAAGCCTCTTCCTATTCCAAGATCCATTCAAGATTGGTGTTGAAGATCCAAAAACAATTGATTCGAGACATCCCACATCCTACATTCTATATTCTACATTCATTTGGAGCATACATACTTGTGGATCCACAGATTCGAATCCGCCAGAAGGGTTTCTATACAAGCAAGGTGAATTCATTTATTTACTTTGTTACTTTTGCAATTTCAATTATACTTTAAGGTTAATTCCAAAACTGGGGTTTGACCAAGGACAACCCCTCCCCCCAACAAACAAACCATTTTTCTTGCAAGGATAGGTTTGGAACAACGAATTAGAGTACAAATTTGGATACCATTTTCGACAAACTATCGGGATCCAGAAACATATTTTCTGTCAGAGATTTTAGGTTAGAATTGGAAGTCCATTTTGCCCTAGGTCAGAATCAGGAATTTTGGGTCAAAGTCGACATTGACTTGAGGGTCAAAATTGAAACTAAGCCAGATTGGAAAAATATTTTTGGGTTTTGTAGATCTCACAGTTTCGCTATAGGAGCATGGAAATCAACAGTTTTTGAGACCATCTGACAGGGTTTTTCAACAGGTTCTTTTTCAGAGGTATGTATTTTATTCCATTTTCCTTTACAAACATTTCCAGATTTACACCCCTTATCAATTACAATTAAATGTATATAGATAATATGTGCGTAGGGTCACTTTTTTTAAGAAAATCTCCATTGTTCTAAACCCTATCCATATTTTCTTCATTACATTTTGGTGAACCTGCGATAGACAACTCTTTCTTTTTGGTGTTAGATTTGCATCTTATGTTAGATCTTACATGCATTTAAAATTAGATTTATTTTATGCTCTTGTATGTCAAAAATAAAAATCACAAATTTCTTTAAAAATACAAAAACATTTACATTTTTCATGCTTGTAATGTTAATTTGTGTTCAACATGTATGATTTTTTTTTTGAATACTTTGATGAGTCTTTTTGTTGCGAAAGAGGATAGATCCCCTAATGAGGTACATGGAAGTGAGGATGAAATTTTTTATAATAAGATCTCCATGGATCCTATTCCTATTTCATCCTCCTCTACAACCTCTTCAATTGACCTTTACCATAGGTTGTGTGCATGGTTACCTTCATGTTCCACTATTTACAATATTGATACAACTAGAAAGACTTCATTTAGTGTGTGTGATGTTGCTTTGTCCTCTATTGTATATTTTTGTAAGGATATATTAGAGCAAGCAGATGACTCTAATCTTTCTCTTTATGGAGATGAGTTAAGGATTGATGTTAATTCTTCTCCTAATATATGTCTTTTCTATGAGCCTACTTTAGAAAATAATTTACCTTCTTTCCCCTTTAGGGATCAAGCTTTAGTGATTTATGGTGCTCCTACAAGGTGCTTTATTGATAGGGATGATAATCCTCCTATTTGGGATGAACCTTTGGATTTGTATGTTGATTACTCTCTTCCTCATGAAGCCTTTGTGGATGGTTCTACTTTTTGGGATTAACCCTTGGATAAAGATATTGGTTTATCCCCTCCTCGTGAAGATGCCTTCATACAAGAGGGTGATTTATTAATGGATGACATATTCATACATGATGGTGAGTATTTTTCTAAAACACACTCCCCTCATGCAGACATTTTAGAGAAAGAAGAAAACATTATAGATGCTTTACCTTCATTTGGGATTCCTTCTAGTGATGAGGCATTAGCGGAGAATGATATAAATTCCCTTAATGCTCTCTCTCTTAGTGATGATCTTATGGAGAATCAAGATCCTACCTTATCTCTTCCTAGGATGTATTCCTTGCTTCCTTCTTGTGAACCTGTTTGTAGTGTTGAGACAACCAACATGGTTTATCCAAAACCCTTGTTGACTATTAAAGGTTGTCCTCACATTACTATCAAGGGTAAACCTAGGGATCCTTTGGATTTCTTTTATAACACGAATTCCATTTCACATTCTTATCATACAAGGAATAAACCTCAACCTAATCCGGTGGTTCCTACTTCTTTACCACCTTCTCAACCCATTCTTCCTCCTCCACCCCGTCTTCCTAGCCAGGGGTATGATTTGATAAACCAATTGCGCAATACCCCTGCCAAAATTTCTTTATGGGAGCTTCTTCAAACTTCACTTACCTAACATGAAGCCTTGAAAAAATCTCTAGCAACTCTTCCCACTCTACCTCCTAATCAAGAGAACATCAATGCCTTCTTACAGTGCATGCATGCTACCCTGGGTCCTCCTGAGATTGTATTTACTCAAAAGGATTTACCTTTTAAAGAAATACAGAATCAATATGAAGCTCTTATGGTTGTTGTTACTATCAATAAGAGTATCATTCGTAGGACCTTGATTGATAATGGATCTGGGCTTAATATTTGTAGCATGGACATGCTCAAAGAAATAAAAGCTGATCTTTCAACTATTCAACCTTATAATTCTCCTATACGTGGCTTTGACAACATTGATAAGAACACTTTGTGCATCATTACCTTACCTATCAAAGTAGGTCCGGTCATCCTAAATACTCCTTTTCATGTTATGCCTAGACCTCTTAATTATAACCTCCTTTTGGGTATACCTTGGTTGCATGAGATGCATGTTGTTCCTTCCACTCTTCACTGTAAAGTCAAGTTTATTCACAACAATATGGTGTATACACTTCATGCGGATGATCCGCCAAATCCTTGTTTGAATATTCAAACCCACAATACTCCTATTCCTAATAGTAATCCTTCTTCCTCTAATGCTCTTCCTGGAGATGATTGGGGAACCTTCAATTTTAATCCTACCTTTATTGGGGAGTATAAGGTTTCTAATCTTGATTTTATGAAGCAACAAAGAGAGTTTGAACAACGAGCTTTTGCTTCTACTTCTCGTGCCCTTCGTAATAATTTTGTCACTGCTTCTACCCACTATGAATTTGTCAAACCTACTAATGATGACATAGTGACTACTAAAATTCCATTGAATCCCTCTGATATGGCTTCTTGTTATGGTCATGGTTATCATTTACTTGTTAAACAAGGATTCCACGGTCAAGGATGTGGTAAGAATAAACAGGGAATTCAAATACCCTTACAGAATGGGGGGCATGAGCATTCTTATGGATTGGGATTTAATCCTCAACAACATATCAATGTTACCAAAATCTCAAATAGCACTTCAAAACATGATGACCCTATGAAGGAATTTGACCAAGAAGTTCTTTTGCCTAAACTCCTTCGTGCTAAGATGATTACTAGACCTAAACGCAAAAAGAAACATAGTCCATACTTGAAGACTCTTCATTTTTGTTTGTATCATAGATTTCATGATCACTCTACTAATGAATGTCAAGCTTTACATTATAAGATTATGCATCTCATTGATAGTAAAGTTATTTAATTAACATGTGGCAATGAGTTATATTTCAATCCTGTTTTCTCTAAATAACATTTACGTTCCTATTATGGAGCTCCACCTAATGTAAACAATGTTAGCCTAATCATTGGGGGCTTGTTGTCTTGCATAGTGTTGTGAGCGATATAATAGGTCCCCTTTCATCCTTGTTCCTATGCTTGGGGGGCAAGGATGCCATATCCTTCTTTTCTGTCTTTCTGGGATCCACTTTTCCCTTGGTTAAGAAATATCTATCTATTATGTGATATCCATCTTTTCTGTCTTTCTGAGATCCACTTTTCCCTTGGTTAAGCAATATTTATCTATTATGTGATATCCAATCATACATGAAAATTCTGGTTTACATTGAGGATCTATGTCCTTGATCATAAACTATTTCATTGTTTAACATTGGGTTTCCATGGTTGATAAATCTCTCACATCGGAAACTGAATAGTGTGCTATCCCTCACAAGGGTTACTTTTTCACTTCTTGCATGATATCTCTTTGCATTTGTCCCTTCCATGGTCTCATAGGAGATGTGACCTTCTTGGCTTGGACTGGGTGTTGTCTATGGATATTGTCTTGTTGTTGAAGAAGGATTTATCCTTGTTCTTTCCTTTCCTTAACATGACAAAATAGTATGTATTTTTCCATCTTAAGGAGGGGGCATATATATGGCCTCCCTCATTCTATATTATGCATTTTTGTTCTAACCTTTTTTTTTTGCAGTATGCTAAATCCTCTGAAGGTAACGCACATAAGTTGCTAAATCGTGAAGAAATACTCATTCAATTACAATTTAATATGCTAAATCCTCAGAAGGTAACGCACATAAGTTGCTAAATCCTGAAGAGATACACATTTTACTCCATGGTGATATAAGGATATGGATCCATGGGTATTTCATAAAAGGCGTCAAAAGACGCACTACATACATGCACAAAGCTGCCAGAAGGTGCACAACTTTATGGGGTGACTATCAAGTTCTTGCTTGGTGGGTCATCCTATCCTTTTGTGGTTCATAGTGAGATACACACATCTTACTGGGTGAGCTAACCACTCCCCTCTCTCTCTTTCTCTTTGACTGGTGATGTCTCTCTTATCATGATCTTAGGGTTTATAAAGAGTTAAGTCCCTGGGGGCTTGAGGATTCCTTTGTCCCTCTTGATTTCAATAAGATCATCTTTTCTTCATGATCTCCTTTACCAAGAGTTTGCATCGAGTCCATACTCTTGCTAAATTGGGGGCGAAATGTATAGTCGAAAAATGGAAGCACTTCCATTGTAGACTGGTTTAGCCTTCCGAGTAAGTGGTTTGGGGTCATGTCAAGCACCTTGAATGGGTCTCTGACTTGGATATGGATTTCCCCATGTTCTACCCCATTTCCCACTTTTCTCTGGTCTGTTTCTGGTATCCTAAACTGCAAAACTGAGATTTTTGACCTCAGGGTCAAAATCGACCTTTCTGGGTCAAGGTCGACCTCAACCTTGACCTAGGTCAAGGTTGAACTTGACCTTGACCTAGTTCAAGGTCAAACTTGACCTTGACCTAGTTCAAGGTCAAACTTTACCTTGACCTAGGTCAAAATTGACCTTTTTCTGACCCAAGGTCCAGATTTCAAGTTTCCGGGGTTTCCGGATGTCGGGCTTCAGAAATATTTAATTCCCGCTTCTAGGTCGGCTGTTTTGTGTTCCGAAACCATGACTCTTAAATTATATTTAATATAGGTCCTCTTCTAGGGATATAGGTCTAATGGGAATTTAATTATCCTATGTAGGCCTCTCTATTGTGCCCTAGATTTGTATATAAGGAAGCCTTCTCCTCTCATTTTCTCTAAGACTTTCTAAGTGAAATCTAAAGGTGAAAGACAATTATATGCATGATCTACTCTCAAGCATTCAAGAATTTAATCATTCAAGCATCCAATTCATCAAGGAGATCCATTGGTAGCCATTGAAGGATTCAATCTCTATGGAGCCCTCTTGTTGAAGAGTTCTCCATCCACATTCCTCCAAGCCTCTTCCTATTCCAAGATCCATTCAAGATTGGTGTTGAAGATCCAAAAGCAATTGATTCGAGAAATCCCACATCCTACATTCTATATTCTACATTCATTTGGAGCATACATATTTGTGGATCCACAGATTCGAATCCGCTAGAAGGGTTTCTATATAGGCAAGGTGAATTCATTTATTTACTTTGTTACTTATGCAATTTCAATTATACTTTAAGGTTAATTCCAAAACCGGGGTTTGACCAAGGCAAACCCCTCCCCCCCAACAAATAAACCATTTTTCTTGTAGGGACAGATTTGGAACATTGAATTGGAGTGTAGATTCAGATACCCTTTTCGGCAAACTATCAAGATCCAGAAATAGATTTTCTTTCATAGATTTTAGGTTAGAATCAGAGGTCGATTTTGCCCTAGGTCATAATCAGAAATTCTGGGTCAAAGTCAACATTGACTTGAGGGTCAAAATTGGAACTGAGCCAGATCAGAAAAATATTTCTGGGTTTTGTAGATCTCGCAATTTTGGTTGAGGAATGCAAAAATCAACAGTTTTTGAGACCATCTGATAGGGTTTTCAGCAAGTTCTTTTTTGTAGGTATGTATTTTATTCCATTTTCCTTTACAAACATTTCCAGATTTACACCCCTTATCGATTGCAATTAAATGTATGTGGATAATATGTGTATAGGGTCACTTTTATGAGCAAATATCCATTGTTCTAAACCCTATCCATATTTTGTTCATTACAAATACTTTCTTGTTCAATCTTTCCTCAGTCATTGAAGCCAGGACATGGGGGAAACTCATGGATGACTATGCTATGACCTCAGGACAACACATCAATTACAACAAAAGTAAATTATACTTCTTCAATACAGACAAAACCCCCAGTATTAAAATCATCCATATCCTGAGTTTCCAATCTGCTGAGCTTCCCTATACCTACCTGGGTCTCCCCCTGACAGTTAAGGAGGTTGGCACACAGTTTTGGAGCACAATCCTCGAGAGAATGCAAGAGAAAATTGTTGGGTGGAAGGGTAAGGTCCTCAGTAATACGGGGAAGTTCCACCCATTGAACTCTTCCCTCTAAGGGGTCCCTATTTACTTCCTATTTATTTTTAATATTTCTACAGGAATGGCAGTCAAACTTGAGAAAATCCAAAGGAACTTCCTTTGGTCTAGTCTAGAGGAAAAATCTAGAATCAGCTTAGTGAATTGGGAAATTGTTTGCCTACCCAACCCGCTGGGGGATTTAGGCATTAGAAGGATTGACATTATAAACAAAGCCTTGATTACTAAGATGTGGTAGATCCTGTATGATAACTGGGTGGATTGGTGCAAGATCGCGAGGGATAAATGCTACAATAACTCTCCTTTCTCTGATTTTATTTATGACAATGGCCTCCCTTCAGGTTCCAAAATATGGAATAATATTGTTAAATGTAGGGGATTACTGAGGGAAGGGTGTAGATGACAGGTTGGTAATGGGAATACAGTTAGGTTTTGGGAGGACACTTGGTGTGATGAGAAACCCCTAGCCCGGGGACCCCTAGGCTACTTAAGGGGAGCCCTCATTGTTCAATTTGGCCTAGAATCAAGGATTATATTTTGTAGGCCACACGGTGGAAGAGACTGGATGAGGGTTGGGAGATACCACCACACCTGGAAAGGCAAGTTAAGAATATGTAGGACATCTCGGAGAACACCTAGATCCCTATTTTTCCATATGAGGACAAGATGATTTGGGATAAATGTCATTCCAACGCTTTCACTATCAAGTCTGCCTATAGTTGCTTGGTCAAGACCGTGAGGGACCCGAGGTGCTGGAAGTCTGTCTAGATCAACCAGCTTATACCAAAAATCAATTTCTTCTGGTGGACGACTCTCCATGGAATAATTCTCATCATTGAAAACCTCAATAGACGCGGGTTCCAACTGGTTAGGTGCATGGTTTGAAAGCAAGATGAGGAAAGTATTGATCATCTCTTTATTCATTGCCCCTTTGTTAATGGAATTTGGGCCAAAATTATGGACAGATTTAGTTTATCTTGGGTGTTCCTGCAAGACCTACAACTGTTTATAAGCAATTGGGAATGTCCTTTTTCCCACCCCATGATTAGGCAACTTTGGAGAATGATCCCCCCACACATTTGCTAGTATATCCATATATGCTTTTGCTGCGAGAAAAAACAAAAACTTCACCATCTTACACCAGGGCCTCATTTTTTTTTTTTCAATTTCCACCTTGCTCTCTGCCCTCTGCGAACCATCACTGTCTAGGGCATACCCACTTCACCCAATCAATTTGCGAAACCCTTGCTTGGTAAAAGGGATAATCCTTCTAACCCTAAAACCTCGCACCATTCCTCTTCCACCTCCTCTACTGCTTCTAAGTCTTCTTGCAAGAATAAGAGTGTAGTGCTCAACACCTCGACTGGGACCAAAAATGCTAAAATGGAACCCTGCATAAACTTGGAAGGCTCTAATACGGAGTATGGTGATACTCTTCGTAGATCCCATAAAATTTCTGCTAAGCCTAGAAAAAAGGGGAATGCCACTAGGGAGAGGTACATTAAAGAGGATTATGTTGAGTCTGGCTCGGAGGGCAAAGGCTATTTTGGGAGTGAAATTAAAACCAATGTCTTCAGCAAGGTGCAGACCCATGTCTCAGATAGCTGTAAAACTGATAACTCTGGTCTCAAAAAGAACTCCAAAATGAAGAATCAGTCCCTTACGCCCATCTCCTCCCCGACCTTTAACATGGTGGGTGATAAAGCTAATGTGACTAAGGATGAGGAAGGACTGGCTAGCTCCTGTGCGGGTTGTGTGGCCATTGGTGCCGACTTCAAAAACCTTAGGGCGGAGTTCAAGGCGCTTGACAATAGTTACAATAGACTAGCGGAATTAGCTGTCAAGGTGATGCATTCGTCCGCTACTACTCTCTGCCTTCTGCAGTAGGATAAGGAGGAGAAATAAGACACGATCGACAAAGGGACGAAGAGGACCTTCCAATTCCTTGCTGATGACTGAACTAGGGTTCTCAATCAACGCCATAGTGGGATATAGATGGGACCACTGGGAGGGTCGTGTGGAGAATTGGGGTGCTGGTCCCCATTTGAACTTTTATGTTTTTGGCTTTAAACTCTATGGTTTTAGCCCTATAGGCTTGTTTCTTAAAACTGATACTCTTGCTCATACTACCATTTGGATAGCCCTGTGGGCTGGTTTTGTTATTACTGTTAGTAAGGTTAATTTCAGTATCCGTGAGTTTAGTTTTTTTTTTTTTTTTTTTCTAGCTATTATGATGGGGAGATGTTTTTTGAACCCCTATGGTAATATGCTATTTTGATGTCAAAGAAGGGAATTGGCTGACTATGCTGTCGTTGTGTTGCTGGTTGTCACTCTGCTGCTGCTTGGTGACTGGGTCTTTTGAGGCTCTGCCTCCTGTAACTTTTGGGTTAGCCCCCTTGTTCTAGGCTGCTTTAATATAAAAAACATAACTATAGATTAAAAGATAATTTTTTTTTAGAAAGAAAATATGATAATGAATGAAACTTCTATTTTTTTAAGGATTTATAATATAAATATGTCTCCATAGTTTTAAAAACTTTCTTAATTTTTTATTTTTATATCTATAAATAAAAATTATTTATTTTTCTTTATGGTATACAATATTTTTAAGTAATAATAGTTGCTACAATTCATTTTAATTTTTAATTTAATATAATTATGTATGATTGATTCTTTTGTTATTCTTATTTATTTAGGAACATTATAATTGAAATACTAAAAAATAATACGTGATATCCTTCTTCACGCGCCTATTTTTAATCAATTCTTCACCTTGATGTGAAATAGATGTAAAAAGGATATTGCCTAGCGCCTTTTACATATATTATAAAATACATAATTTAGTTTAGTATTGATGCTAAGATTAATAATTTAAAATAAATTATTTTGAAAACATGTATTTTAGAGTAACACCAAATCAAAAATTAATTCATTAACACATTATGACTTTGGGCTTCATTTGGAATCACTAAAATAATGATTCTAAATTTATTTATTTTTTTTCTTCTTCATTTTTTTTCCATTTGAGAGTATTGAAGTTAAAATATAAGAAACTTTAAATAATTTAAAACAAATAATTTTGAAAATATGTATTTTAGACTCAAAATTATAATAGTAAAAGGAACATTTGTTTTACTTTTTATTTTACAACTCATTAAAAATTAATTCATCAAGATTCTATAATGTTAGGGTTCATTTACATGAAAATTTTATATTTTACAAAATAATCATATTATAGTTTTGTTTATTCAAATTAGTTCATTATTATGTAGGAAGAACATCTTTTCAAAAAAAAAAAGGTGATTTCTTTTCATTATAATAAGATATCTCTCGACTTATTTTACATAAAATTTTAAAATTTAAATATACTAGTTAATTAACATTTATACACATACAAAATTAGTAAATTCTTCAAAAGAGTAGATTGTTTCCATTTGTTATCTGTATTTGGGCAATAAAATTTAAATATCAAATATGGAGGGAGCAGATGCCCACGTGGGCGAGACTCCCTGAGTCTTGTCAGAATAAAAAATAATTTGGTCCAATAGTAAACTTTATAGTATCTTCATCAGGTGTGAATCTTCACAGTAAATTTGTTGAAGAACACAATTAAGCGGGTGGGAAATTTGAACGGAAAAATCCATGATGACTGGGGACCAGGGCTGTTGAGATTGAACCGAATACAAAACCTCGTGGAAACAATTCAGTACAAACTTATCGGGAGAATCCATACATGACGAGTACGGTTCTTAATATATGTCGTCAAACGGGGGTACCAATCTCAAAACTGAACTGTAAAATTTTAAAACGGACTACAGGCGAGCGAATCCCAAACCGCGTGAAGCCTCTAAACTTAATCTAGGTCGATAACCTGTTATTAAAATCTTCCTTTCCATTAAGAATTAATTAGTCGGCCAAAAATTTACAGCGATAGAAAAAGAAAGGTACCTAAAACCCAGTCGAAAAGGCCGCATTATAAAGCTCGCACGGCCTCCCCCAAATGGTTTTTCAAAGTCGCTATAACTGTCGTGTTCGACCCAGATGAAAATTGGCCTGACAGCAGAGTGTATTTAAGTGATGCCTAGCAAGAACTAATGGCGTTCGATCGGAAGAGCGAGGGCAAGATGAGGCTCAGCGTTAGCAGGGCATGGCTAATGTTACTGTTGCTCTGTTCGTTCCTTGGAATCTGTATTGGAGGTATGTTACTGTTTACAGGATTCGAACTCGGGACGTGATAGAGCATTTATGATTTAGTAGTTATGTTACTGTTTACAGGATTCCAACTCGGGACCTGATAGAGCATTTCTGATTTAGTGGTTATGTTATTGTTTATAGGATTCGAACTCGGGACCTGATAGAGCGTTTCTGATTTGATGGGATTTGTGGTTGCAGGGGCATTCGTGGGAGTGAACATCGGCACAGATGTGTCGAGCATGCCGTCGGCAACAGACGTTGTGGCGCTGCTGAAGAGGCAGAACATTACCCATGTTCGGCTATTCGACGCGGATCGTCAGATGCTACTGGCGATGGCGAACAGTAGCATTCAAGTCATGGTGAGCGTGCCCAACAATCAGCTTCTGGGCATCGGCCAATCGAGCTCCTCGGCGGCCAATTGGGTCAACAAAAACGTGGCCGCCTTTTTGCCCAACACCAACATCACCGCCATTGCAGTGGGAAGCGAAGTTCTCACTACCCTTCCCAACGCGGCCCTAGTTCTTGTTCCGGCTATGAAATTCCTTCACAGTGCACTGGTTGCAGCAAATCTGGATGGGCAGGTCAAGGTTACGAGTCCCCAGGCGACAGATATAATCCTGGACCCTTTCCCGCCCTCTAGCGCTGTGTTCAATTCTTCCTGGAACCGTGTCGTGCTGCCCATGCTCTCCTTTCTGCGCGACTCGAACTCTTACCTCAGTCTTAATGTTTACCCTTACTATGTCTATGTGCAGTCCAATGGCATTTTCCCGCTCGATTATGCTCTGTTCCGCTCTCTCCCCGCCAACAAAGAAGCTGTCGACTCCAATACTCTGCTTCACTACACTAATGTCTTCGATTCCGTAATCGACGCTGCTTATTTCTCCATGGCCGCCATGAATTTCACCGACATTCCTGTGTGGGTTACAGAGTCCGGATGGCCCTCCATGGGCGACGCTACCGAGACCGACGCCACAGTCGAAAACGCCGAGACCTACAACAGCAATCTCGTTGCTCATATCCTCAACAACACAGGAACCCCCAAACACCCTGGCATAGCCGTCAACACATACATCTACGAGCTTTTCAATGAGGACCTCAGGTCTGGTCCGGAATCGGAAAAGAATTGGGGGCTTTTTTCAGCTAACAGCACGCCCGTCTACTCTCTCACCGGTACGGTTTCGATTCTCGCCAACGACACCACTGGCGAGAGCTTCTGTGTGGCTATATCAGGGACAGATGCTAAGATTCTTCAGTCGGCCTTAGATTGGGCCTGCGGGAGCGGTGGAGCTGATTGCCAGGCTGTTCAGGACGGCGGGAGTTGCTATGAGCCTAATACCGTTGCGGATCATGCTTCTTACGCTTTCAACAGTTATTATCACAAGATGGGCATGCAAACTGGGTCTTGTTCTTTCAACGGGGCTGCCATGGTTACTCCTAATGATCCCAGTAAGTAGGGGATTTTCTTTTTCTTTTCAGTTCTTCAGATTAAGGTTTTCTTCCTAGATTTTAAGCTTCTTGTGTGTAGCAAAACGAACTTAATGGGTGCACACTTTTTTCTTGTATTGCAGGCCATGATTCTTGTAATTTCACCGGCAGGTAATTTTCTGATTTCATTTAACTCTTATAGCTTCAAAATTTTCTGTATTAATATGACTGCAAAAACTAAAATTTGACTTCATTAGATCCAATGGGGTTTAACGATTTTGTAGAATGTTGATTTGTAGGCCATTTATACTCTGTTGCAGTCCATTTAACATTCCTGTGTCTTGCGCTACTGTCTGAGAGTGTATGTCGTATTGTGTAGCTTAGGCTTCTTAGATTTTCCTTTTTCCCATTCTCCTTGATTCTAGGCATATCTTCGATTTAAAATCTTGAACTGCCCGAAAATGTGTCGTCCAATTGTTTTTCAACTATTTTACTGAATCCCGTCCATAAATTTTCCTATGATTCAACTATTGCAATCTGTAGTGGGGCAAAGTGTTTTCTGACATTGATGATTATTCAAATATTTGAAAAATCCCCTAGATCTGGAACTCCTTTCTATCTATTCGCCCTCATCATTTATTTGTTTCTCTTTTACTATTCACAGCATAGGATTCATGGTAGTCTCTTTTTAGTGCCCGATGAGTTGTATAATGGCAGGCATGCAGTAGAACCCTTCCTGTCTGCGGGAACTGTTTATAAATTCTGCATTCTGACATGCTATTTTATAATAATGGTTTCTGTCGATTGTGCAATCGGGACAGATCGTACGTAGGAACAAAAATTTGCCAGCCTATTCTGGGTAGAAAAAAAACGCATCTCTCATGACGTACTGTTAGAGGCTATCTCATGGATACCTTGTCTTCAAAATTAAGCTGGTTTAAGGGCAATCAAATTAATTGTTGATCGCTGTTGTTATTGACTTAGATTGAGTTTTGTATCAACATTTCGAATCACATTCTGTGATCCATCATAATAACACAGAACTAAAGAAAATTGATTTAATGCCAGCAGAATGTTAGGGTGAACTATACTTTCACATTTACACTGCATTAATGTTGTTTTTCTCACATTCATACTGCATTGATGTTGTTTTCTGGGTCATTTTTATATAGATCATAGTGCACTTAAGGATCCTTTGCTGTTGAAGAACAGTGTTACCACACTCACATTGCCTTATATCAACAGGGATTTGTAGTTGTACCCAACTTGAACTGCTATGTTGAGTTATTTTGGCCCACAATGCTTGCAAATTGGAAGGTGCCATCCATTCTTCTACATGTTTATGATTGCCACTCAGCTTTCTGACATATTCTTTCCTCTTTTGTTTAGCCTTGTTGGCTTGTTAAGTGCCTGTCAATTTGCAGGAGCTGTCTTTACCAAGGATGGTTATGAACAATCAACCATCATGGCATGACAGGGATCTGCATACTCACGGGTCCTTTTTTGGGTACTGTCTGAATGCCCTTGTGTTCAGTGCAGGTTTCAGTCTCTTCGAACTAAAATTAAGAAAGGACAACCTTTAATTTGATGGGGTTTTTGTAGTCATTACTTGGTATGATTTTGGCCATTGTCAAGATGGCTTAATCTGATGTATGTTACTTTATTTTGGTAAAGATTACATGAAGTAAAGATAAGATGTACTGGTAAAATCCCTTCTTCCAGGACTTCATGATCTGTATTCATTTGAATCTTGATTGCAATATCACAATCTATACCGACAGCTTTTTCTGTTTGTTTTGCAGCATTAGCACAAATTCAACAAATGGCACACTTAATTCCACATCTGCTCTGAGTGGCTTAAGTAATACTTCCTCAAGTTCTGCCCATCATCATCGATTCCAAATCCACCCCATTCTTTACCCAGTGGTTGCTCTTCCCTTTCTACTCTGGAATCTGCCAAATTTGTAGGATTTTCCAAGACTATTCATGATGGATTACTTAGAAGAGCAATGAAGGGCTTATTCATTTCTTCTACAGCATGTGGAGGAGAATTGGGCAGTGCATTAACAGGTGCACAGGTGATGAGAATGAAAGATCTCATCGGCTGTAATTTTGTCAAGAGGCATATCATTTCATTCAAATGTTACTTTCTTTGCAGAGGGCACAAATTTATTGTCAGATCAGAGACATTACAGTTTGTCTTATTACAAGATTTCTATGAATGTATTGTCATATTTACCACCACGTGTACATGTCAGTGTTATCGGGTATAGAGATTGGTCGCATAGTCGAGTCCATCTCATTCATTCACTGTCCCCCATTATAAAATTAGAATCTCTATGTTGGAGTATTGAGATACTATGCTTGTACCATGCCAGGCAGACTGGTTTTTTTTCTTTAATTATTGAATATGTATGGAAAAAAATTATATTAAAGAATGGTAGTTCATAGACAGTAAAAAAATAAAATACCAGAGTACTTGCATACCAACTCAGTTATAACCAAAAGGAGAATGGGAAATAATTCAATTGAATGAGATCTTGATTCATTAAAATATTAATAATACTTAGTTTTATTGAAATATTAATGTGGTCTGGTTCTACTTTTTATTTGGATGCTGATGGCATGGACGGTCAGGTGGGCCAAGAACATGAATAAATAATGAATTGCTTCTTTATAAGTAATAAATATCATTCAACAAGTTTACGGGTGTGCAGGTATTATTTTAGGCTCTTACATAGCATATGCAGCACTCTGGCGTTTTGGTTGGTTGTTATTTTGTTCTATTGAGAATTGATGTTTTGATTTCTTGGTCGGTTAAACATTAATTTTTTTAGGTGGTTAATGGTAATGGTAAAGTTACACACATGGCTGAGTTGGGAGATCTTTGAACTCATATGTTCGTAAGCCAAATATTTGCCTGGTCCACAAGGCAGATACCAGGTAATTTCCTCAAATAATAATTGTGTAGGGTAGAGTGGGTCAAAGACATGACAAGGCCTTGCGATTCAAATTATTAGCTTCTCAAATTTCCTAGGGCCCATGATCTTTCATTTTTGTTTCCCCTTTCCTGTTGATCATTTTGAACTCTTTTGACTTTCATTTGTAGTGCATAACTTCTTAACATCTCACATTCTCTTTTAGTAGAGTCACACTTTTTGAAACTCTCTCTTTTTTTGTTGGAGATTTAGAATCTCTTTGGCTAAGAGTCAAGGACTGAGGGGTATCCATTTCGAAAAAATCCACCCGGGGCACGATCCCGACCTCATCATGGTATTTGGAGCCTTTGCAAGCAGCAAGACTTGATTCCTGGTGGGCTCATTGAGAATCAAACAACTTCACCAGCAGACCAAGGACCCATTGACAACTTCCTTTTTAACTGTTATATTATTTTAAACTTATTGAAGTAAATTATTAAGATTAAATTTTGTAACACAAGCGCTTGCAAGATCAAACAACAAACAAAGAACACCTTCCACAACCCAGAGGAGCAAATAAGATTTACTATATTTCTCAAAAGCAAAGATTATAGAATGAAGATACAATGCACAATGAATTGCTTTATACAAAGCAAGTCTTCTTAAACTAGGAGAAAGCTAAAAAAGATGAAAAAACAAACTAAAGTTGAACTAGACTAAATTGGGCTCAACTAAAGTTCCACTAAGGGTGGGATCCCATAGGGTGGAGGTTCTTAAAAACATTTAGTAGGGGTTGTTGAGATTTTTAAGGATTATTTTAAAGTAGGAGGTCTCATGATGTCATGAATTTTTTATTTAGCATATTCAATTCATGGGTGCAAACAAATGAAAAAAATAAATAAAATTTAATTGATAAGAATTGAAAATTTTCATATGATTGAAAAGTGGCAGAAAAAAAAGGCTAAGTTGGTGGGGCAATTTCTAGCCCCCCCCCAAGTAGGGACTCTAAAAATAGGGGCTGCTACTTTTGAAGATAAGATTTCACTTAATCCCGTAGACTTTTTTTTTTTTGACTTAATGGGACCTCTAGCTTCATAAAAATAGATCTTGAGGTCCCCCCCATAGAACCGCATCGTAACTTCGGCTAAAAATGCATGTGCAAGCATAGACTATGTATAAGCATGCACGCAAATATGTAATGCAACAATATGCATAATGCAACAAATAAGTATATATATATCTAATAATTAACTTGCTTACAATAACCTTTAAACATCTTGTAGACCATCTCCATACTCTTAGCCATCATTACATGTATTCTAATAACACTACAAATCCACCTATACTATTATTAAACATATAAAATTACAAATGCGAGTGCTTCAAATGACTTATGATTGTAGCCATACCAACATTAAACTTAGATAAGCCTTTAAATAGGCACTACAACCACAACATTCAAAAACTCACTACAGCCTAACTCACTCCAACCTGCTATATATCATAACAACTCATAAATTTATTGCATCTTTCACCTACAAACTCTCTATAAATAAATAACATACCGAAATTCTTACAACACTCTAATCCTTTCTTCTATCCAAAAATAAACGCAATTGGTACTAGTATGAACATGCCAGAAGGACCTCAATTTTCAGAGGCAAGCATCTTTCATAATTTAGTTTTTACTTTAGATTTGGTCAAAAGATAAAATATCGCTTTCGCAAGCTTTTTTAAAGGTATTATTCTTTTGTCAACATATTGTCTATCGCTATAAGAAGACTTTTTTAAACGTATGGCATCTTTGCGATAATTTAGGCGAATGAGGGTGACGGAATTTTTGTGAACTTCAAAGCTTGGGAGGAGGGACTCGATTCGATTCATAAAGACATTTTATGAAGCACATTTCTCCTTTTGCATTTAATCTTTTGATTTGTTTTCTCCTTAAATGAGATATAAACTCTTTCTAATTGTTTACAAGTATAGTTTTTCATTGATAATTTTAGAACTTTTAGAGATAACTCAAATAATGTTTTAGATATATTCTATTAATTTTAAGTGTCCAATTACATCATAGATTATTATTTATGATTTAATATTATAGTTTTAATATTAATTTTTGATTTGTCTTAATGATTTTTCAAAAAATCTTTTGTTTTCGCACTTCCTTCTCCTCTCTTTATGTCATTTTTTTGGAAAGATATTTTGTCAAACTTGTACTAGTGGTGGAGAACTTGTACTCTTGAAAGGGAGGTCACAAGTTGAAATCTCACTAGGGGGTAGGCCATGTACACCTCGTTTGTATCATAATGGATGCCTCCCGCAAGGAGTATGTAGTAGTCTCATATTGTTGTCACCATACGTAGACCTAAAAACATATGGCTGGTATAGTGGACTATAAAAGAACCTTTTCTTTTCTTTCTATGAAGAATTATTCTTATACTATCTTCATTTGTTATCTTGACATACGTTCTTTTTGTTGGCCTAATCATTGTTGGTTTTCTTTGTTTTCATTTGACTTCCTAATGTGGTCCCTTATGCATTCAATTCTCTCAATTTGAGATTTTTGTGCTCTTATCACTATCATACAAACATGCACTTTCACAATTCACAAATGCACTTTCACAATTCACAAAGATAAACCCACTTTAACAATAAAATGATCGGAAAACCTTAAACTTTTTATAGAATTCAAGAATCACAAATTTATTTTTCACTATTCTACTTATTCCAACAACTAACAATATTTTAATTTATTTTAAGAAGCGTAAATATTATATAAAATACAAAATAAATATGCTAGAAAATAAATACATAAAAATAAGTTAAGAATTTACCATAGAAATCTTTTTGGGAAAAATATAACTTCAATAAAAGCAAACACTAATATAATTTTGACATAATAAATGAAAAAATAAATACTAGTGAATACTATACTGATTGTTCTTACCACTTTATCTAGCAAGTTTTCCAATTTCTCTTAAGTCATTTCCCACTAATTTATCTTAGTAAACATGAAATCAATCTAAAGTTATAAACACATATTTTTTAATGGTTTCTAATTTATGTCAACTTGTTTTATTTCTTGTATTATTCTTTAATTCACCTTATTGTTCATGTTTTATTTTTGAAATCTTTATAAATTAATATAACTCCTATACATTTTTCTTGGTATGCTACAAACTCAAGAACCCACAAAACATTATTTTTGAATTGTAAAATTACAACTTCCTTTGATCATCCATTTACATACATACCTATATTTTTTAGGAAATCTCTCGTAAAATTATGAATTTGAATATTTTTAATAATGTGAGTGTTCAATAAAAAGCTTTACACTATCATTATTTTTTATATATACATTATCTAAATTTATCTAACCTAACTTATTATTTAGAAATGTTAGCACACCTTACAAATAATCTATAAATAATATAGTAAATCGAAATGTAATCAAATTAACACAATTCAAAAGATGAGTTACAAAAGAAAATTAATTGTAATACCCTCATTATTAATGATGTTTTTTAAATTTTTATATATATTTTCATGTTAAGTTTCTTTCTTGTTTAATCTATTGTGTTATATTTGCTCGGTGGACTTGATATACAATCAATTTTCTATCTTTTAATCTAGAGTTTGTGCTTTAGCCTTGGCTTTAGATCTCCAACCTTGAGCACTCAATCTTTCTCCATGCCTTTTATTTGAGCTTGCATTCCTATTTCTAATTAAACCTTGGATTTAGGGACCTTAGATAGACCTTTCTTTAAGGAAAACAACCAAACAAAAACTAGGCAATTACCACTAATTTTTAAGAAAATTATTGTAGGGGGGTGGAAGCTTCATTACAAGGTCCATAAGAACCAATGCTTTACGGAAAAAGAAAAAACAAAACTTTGAAATTAATTGTTTAGACAAAAATATTCTTAATGTTTTGCCAACTCGTCCAATCTAGAAAATTAAAATCCCACAAATCCCAAAATTGTCGAATCCCTTTATTGAATAGATAATAAGAATGCATCGAAAGAAGACAACAAGAGACTGACCTTGATTTTATACCACTCTATTCTATCGAATAAACAAGAACCCAAAACTGAAACCATGTTGCAAGGAATAACTTTTCTAATTTAGACATTTACAAACCCTCTGCCACACCACCTACATGAAAAGAATAGGAAATGATGCTTTTAAATGAAAGAGAGGAGCCAACAAAATTTTGTTTGAACATAGACAAATTGTCATTTTCTTTTGAATAAAATCTGTAAGATTTGATAACAAACCAAATATGTCTGACTCTTCACTACTAACAACTCTAATTATCCATTTCACTAGCAAACCCACCTTTCAATTCTAAGATCCAACAATCTAAAGTCGAAAAATAAATTCAAAACCAATATCGTAATATGACTAATCAATAGCTCGACGTGTATTGAGATGGATGTCATCTCTACATATGAAAGACAACTATTAAATATGAAAAATACAAAAATATATTTTAAGTATTATAAAAGATTTAAATTCAACACTATCTAAATATTTACAATATAAACTTTATCATTAAATAAAATACCTTTTTTGACTAAATAAAATAATCAATGAAAATAAAAAGCTATATTTTTACAGCATAAAGGTTAAGCAGCCATCAATTAAAAATTAATGGAGCATGCAACCGAGCTGGACGGTAAGGCCCAAACGCTAGAATATACACAAATCCACATCAAGGGAAGAATGAATAATAGTTTAATGTTCAGACAATGAATGTCCTTGCCATTGGTTAAAAAGTTGCAGAGATTTATATTTATTTAACGGTTAAGCGGGAAAAAAATATCACATCCGTAAAGGCGTGTCATGCACGGGAAATAATTTATTGAATAAAAGTCGGCAATCAGCTGATGTTTCTCCACACTTTTGAGATTTCCACAGAAAAATACTTTTAAAAATTGTTCCCACGACGGATTTTCAACCATTTAAAAAAAAAGTTAAGTGGAGTATGAGTGTGCGTGACAGCAGCACTGACACGTCAACAATGGAACATTCTCGTCGATGTGACACACTAAATATTGCATACATGTTGCATCATCACATGGCATGATATCAATGCATGAAGCATAAAGTACATGATTATACATGCTATAAGAGATGATTTAGGGAGCCCATTGCCAACAAGTCAAATAATACATCAAGAGTACAAAACATGCTTACAACCAATGAAATCTTTAATAGTCCGTTACAATATTTTTCCTCAATCAAAGACAAAAACATGGTTAAGGTACTTTTTCCACCCAATCACGAAGCTTACCCTTCCCCGAAGAGTTCTACTTGACATGAAGAACCATAGACCTTGCACGAGATGCTTAGCAAAAAGGAATTTGTGAACATGAGGGAATATGGTGCGTCCCTGATATTATCTACATGCATAATCCTATCTTACGAGAATATGCTATGATCAAATATCATATGACAGTGAGAAAATTAAATAAATAACCCATTTATTTCAATGGTCTAAAATTAGCTTGGCCAAACATATACCATATACGGTAAAATAAATTAGAATTGGGAAAAATAGATTCTACGCTTCTATAATCCCACAATCGACACCCATCTTGGAAGGTAAAATTTTCACAAACACTCATGAAGGCAATCTTTTCCTAATCTAACATCATAGCTTATTTGAATAATAAAGCAATTTTAACAATCCACCAATGCATATGAAGAAAAAATGCATATATCATTCACTTGCACACATTAATAACTTGTGCAATTTACCATCTATTCTCATAAAAATTATTTACGTGCATTGATTTTCCTAATTTTAATACTTGTCTAATAAAATTTCTCAAATTTCAATACTTTTCCAATCAATTTGTAAAATGTATTTTGGGGTTATTGCTATTGAAGACAACCACAACTCAAACAAAGTAGCACACCACATGTGTATATATGGACATTTATAAATATGTGTACATACATACGCATATGAGTACTATAATAATAACCAACAAAATATTATAAATACATAAAATTGAATCATAGTTCCAAATAAATAATCTCAACATGATTGTTGGCTATTTTAGCCCACCATCAAATCCCCATATCTTTTTCCTCTACTATGTTCTAACTCAATTTTGAAGGCGGGCCCGTGAAATGACGTACAAATGAAACCTTTCGCAGTTTCGTAGATGACAGTTTTCCCCCTTGTGAAACCGTGAACATTTCGCAGTTTCACAAGTCGTGGTTTAACCGCTTGCGAAATAGAAAAATTTCACAGTTTCGCAAGGTGGTGGTTTGGTAGGTTGCGAAATGATGAAATTTTGTTGTTTCGCGGTTTCTCTTGGAGCATGGTTACGAAATGGTACCACTGTCTGATTAAGAGTTATGGTGGCTGGGGTTTTGTTCGATGAGCTCTATTCTCAATGACGTGGATGATTTTGAGGGTTCTCAACGACGAGGGTCAACAAACGGAGCATTTACTGCTCTCAACAACTTTCAGTGACTGCTCTATACTGTCATCCATTTCAATTTGGTGCCATTACTTCTAGGGTCTAATCTGACCTTCCAGTCGCTTGTGATCTTTTTCAACTTGCAGATATTCTTGGGTCGAGGTCTACACATCACAAAGGACAAGGTGCGGTGACTTTGAGGCCATAGTTATTGCAGAGTGGACATTTTAGGCTGCTAGGGCATTTATTTTGCCCTCTTCCTATCGCTTCTAGTTTTCTACTAGTTGACGGATCAAATTTCTTTTGAACTTCTTGATCTTTATGTAGCTTGACCCCTGTAAGGGTTTTAACTTCATGTTTAATCTGGGTTATGCCTAAATCCTATAAAGGAAAAGTTTATTTATTTTCTCGAGATCTTTTTTTTCTATTTCTTTTGCAAAATTCTCTTCTGTAAATATTTTTACCTTATTCAATAGACGCTTGCTATTATTTTACCTATTTTCATCCAAATAGCTTGTGTAGTTTTTCTGCCTTATTATTTGGACGTATCTCATCATCTACAACTTTGTGTGATTATGTTAATATCAATCAGTTAATCTTGTTAAGTGAATATCCGTATTCCTTGCCTGATTGTATTGATTATTAACTTCCATCCTTCTGCTAAAGCTGATAAATACAAAAAGTAGTGTAGTTGTGAGTTCTGTTGAAGTCAAGTGTAGTCATTAGAATCACTAGATCAAACATTCAATCTGGTGTATCATCCCTTTTTCCCTTTTGTATTTTCCTTTTATGCAATCCTTCTCCCTTTTCCTCAAAATCAGTAGTTAGTAAGATGTACCCTGATTGTAAAGGAAGTCGGCCTTCTCTGAAAACTCAACCTCGCTTTTCAAGTCCCACATTGAGAGATTATTTTGTGATAACAATTTTTGGCATGCCCGGTGGGACAAGATTTCATTCCAGCTTACGAGAAAGAAACCTACTAGTTTGCTGGTGTCAAATAAAGGATTTCAACTTCTATGACGAGGAGTTAGTACTTCTTGTAGCATCCGATCCTTTGAGAGGGTCAAATTCAAGTACTTGGCGACTCCATCTCTACATCTTGGTTCATAGACCAGATTTCTATAATTTATGCCCAGGATACAAACAAGGGCATCTTCCAAAGGTAATTTTCAGTTTGTTCAACTTTCATTTTCAAGTTCTATAAGAAGAAAGAATAGGCGTTCTCTATCACCAGTTAGAGGTTCAGAAGTAACACCTACACCATCTAGATCTCTTTCTACTCCTCCTGTGATAAGAACATAACCTAGGATACTCTTTCTATTTTTTAGCAATTTATTTTTGGATTTCTAAATTTTTCGTCTTTTCCGTACTTGTTGTTTTTGTCTGCAGAGTTTTCTCGCGCGACATTTTGCAGGTTCTAGCGCGAGATTTTGCAGGTTCTGAGTTTCCTCACGCGGCATAGCGTACTTCCTAGTGCAACACGACGTGAATCTTCGCGCAAAATCTGGCACCAGGCTGGATCTAACTGGTTTGCGTTTATTTCTATATTTGTCTATTTCTGTGCACTTCCTCGTGCGGGACTATGCATTTCCTCGCGCGAGACAACATTTCCTCACGCGGCCTTATGTACTTTCTCGCATCGCTCTGTCTGTTATCTCACACGAGATTCTGTCCTAAGATCTATTTTTTCATTTGATATATCTTTGGATCTCGGTTTTTCGTGCTAACCACTAATGTTTACTGTTTCTAGTGGTTTGTGATTTGTGATTTGTTGTTGTTGTTGCTGATTTGGACTTGCGTGGATAAACAACAAACGATTCGCGTTGCATTGGATTTGAGGTATTTTGTTGATCTCTATAACATTTGGATTTTGGGAATTAAAATGAACATCTCATGTGTTTAGCTTGAGTGTTTCTTGCTTTCATAGATCACATTTCTAATTG
>MU226328.1:1304515-1332966 GCA_018584345.1 Thuja plicata
TATTGGTTTATCCGAGGGACTAATTGTAAAATGATAATGAAACTATTACACATGTGAAAGAAAAAAGACTTATCTTTATTAATTTTGAAAAAATAGTACATCGAGGTCCATGTTATACTTGTTTATTAAAAACTATCCAAATATGTGAAATTGTATTATATTGTATTCTCTTCTCTTTGCATTTTACATTATGTATATATATGTGTTTGAGTGGCTTTCACACCTCTTTAGGGTGAAAAGACACAACTCTTATTACAGATTATTTTGAAAAAATAATAAACTAACTAAAAAATAACTACCTAACTTTCGGATTTGGCTTTGGTCAAAAATACAAAACACCTCATGAAAAGCTAATATTTCTGCTGGAGATAGGAAATTTGGAAAGCTAAATCCTCTGTCAAAATCATCTTTGTAGCAGGTCTAAATTCTAGCATTTTTTGAAACTTCAATTAGTTAGTTCTATCTATTTGTGTCAAAAAGCTTCCTTCCTTTGATATTTTTTAGTATGGAGAAACATGCTTCTTGATAATAGATTGGGACTTCTAAATTATCAAAATTTAGGGTACCACCAACATCATGCATGGTTCAAGCTCAAATGCTCAAACTCTCCTCAAAAATTGCTCTCCAAACCTGAAGCATAACAATAACATGAAAAGTTGATCTCTCTCAAATGAGAAGGAGATGGCTCCTTATAAAGGAAAGCATGGAGAAGAATGTATCCTCAAGAGCAATGTGGGATAAATCCCTAAAAGGGAAGTGAGAGGAAAAAGCCCACCACTTAGGAATATGTGTGGATAAAAAGAAGTTTTATTTATTTTTTATTTGATTTATTTCTTTTTTTTCATCAAAAAGAGAGCTTTAAGTGGGGATTTTATTTATTTAATTAGAAGAAGGATTTTTTCTTTTAATAAATTTCATCACTAAAGAAAATCTTTTAATGAATAACTTTCAACTTAATTATTATGATAGATCTGAAGCATGGATCCAAAATTGTAACGGTTTTCTTTATCCTTCACTTGGTTCTATTAACTTGCCTGTTGAACTTTGTGGTAAAGTTGTAGATACTACCTTTATTTTCATTCCTACTTCTGATCAATTTCAAGTCAAATTTGGTTTTCCTTGGTTAACTTCCATGCATGTCGTTGCTTCTCCTATTCATAAGTGTATTAAGTTCATTCATAATGGAGAAGTGAAAATGATTAATCATAGTTTGTATCAACCTTCTAGGCCTAGAGATTGTGCTACTCTTGATTTCTTTTGGCCTTCATTACCTAATTCATGTCCTCCTCACCTTGATAACCTTTTTCATTCATATCAAGCCTATAAACATTGCAAGATTTTCGAGTTAAGCATGCCTCAGATAGATCTTAACCGTGGTCTTTTACCCACTCCTTCTATACCTCCTTTATCCATTATTGCTAGCTCTATTACTCAACCTCCCAGTGTAATTTCTTATCCTACTGCAAATCTTACCAATCCTCCTATAAAACCTGTGAAGGAACCAGTTGTCATTCCTCCTAGTTCTCAACATGTGTCAAACAAAGCAAAATGTAACAAATCTGCTAATGAACGTCATAAGAAGTGTAGGGATAATGCTAGGGCCCGTGCCTCTTTTCTTTGAAATTCTTTACCTTATTTCGACCAACCTATGCCTAATGTGTTGGAGGAAGTTAATGTTCATAATGATATTAAGATGAATGATTATGATGATTCTATTCACATCTTAGATCCTATTTTAATTAATCTTGATGAGGAAGATAATCTTGATGATACTATTGAGCCTAGTGATTACTATGAGACCATCGATCTTGATACTGATTTACCTCATATGCTTTCAACTCAATTGATAATTACACCTAGTATTGAACATCACGATTCTCAAGAGGATCCTTGTTTGGAATTGGCTATTATTCCTACTGTCTTGGACATAGTCCCTCTTGCGAGTTGTCCACCTTCCCTAAATGATATAAACTAAGATATGGAGCATAGGTGATGCACTTGATTGGCTTGTCCTTCATGGTAGCCCTTTTTGTGTTTTCCTGCTGTATTGTGCTTCTCCCGTAATGTGTTTGCTAAATGTTTGTTAGATTCTTTTACACGACCCTTGTTACTTTGTTGGTGCAAGGTGATAAAGGAATCAAACCTGTTGTATAATTCCTCTATATGTATCTTTAATCTTCTATATGTTGTTTTCATGTTATATTGTACTTGTGCTATTGTTTGTAAATGTTTTCCTTGTGTATTCCATTTGGATCTGTGACATGGTAGCACTGATTATTTTTGGTCTCCATGTTGTGGTCTGTAAAGACTCTTCTTTGTAACTCTTACATTTTTTTTCTTTCCTCCATTGTAATTATAGTTCTACTTTCTTTGGGGAACGATGTCAATTCATTTTCAATAATACCATATCTATATATACATATTATCTTATGATCATACTGACCTCACAGTAGGTACATCCCTTCTATGTTCTTTGTATGTTTATGTGGTATTTCCCTTGATTTGTCTTCGTTTGGGAGCATTTCATAGTGGAAACGTAATCAGTAGAGTTGTTTATGTTTCCGTTAAATCCATTGCTCCTATTAAAGTGTTAGCAATGACTTTAACGTGGGGGCATATGTTCTACTCACTTTTTGCACGCACACACTTTCAAACTTAAAAATTTCTCCCTTTATGGATTAAAGACTAATCCTTGAAGCATGTATTTTTACCTTATAGGATCTCTTGATCCCTCTAGTTTAAATTTATACAGATCTCTTGATCCCTCCAGTTTCAATTTACAATGTTTTGATCCCTTAAGGTCGGAAGGTGTCCTTAAGACCGGATCTCCCTGATGGGTTGACTAGTGAGTAGTCACATTCACTAGGCGGTTCAACTCCATATTTCCAGTTGCACTGTTTCCTTGTGTGGTTCACAATGGGACATAGGTTCTTATTGGGCAAGGTAAGCACACCCTCTCTCTTTTTCTCTTTAACTAGTGATGTCTCTCTTATTGTGATCTTAGGGTTGATAAAGACTTAAGTTCTGGGGGCTTGAGGATTCCTTTGTCCCTTTTGATTTCAATGAGATTATCTTTTCTTCATGATCTCCTTTACCAAGAGTTTGTATCGAGTCCATAGTCTTGCTAAAATGGGGGCTAAATGTATAGTCAGAAAATGGAAGCACTTCTATTATGGACTGGTTTAGCCTTCCGAGTAAGTGGTTTGGGGTCATGTCAAGTTCCTAGAATGGGTCTCTGACTTGGATCTATCTTTATCCCATGTTCTGCCCCATTTCTCAGTTTTCTCTAGTCTGTTTCTGGCATCCTAAACTGCAAACCTGAGATTTTTGACCTCAGGGTCAAAATTTACCTTTCTTGGTCAAGGTTGACCTCAACCTTGACCAAGGTCAAGGTCAACCTTGACCCTAACCTAGGTCAAGGTTGACCTCAACATTGACCTAGGTCATAATTGACCTTGATTCTGATTCAGGGTCCAGATTTCAAGTTTCCAGAGTTTTCGGATGTCGGGCTTCAGAAAAGTTCATTTATCGCTTCTGGGTCGGCTATTTTGGGTTCCAAAATGATGAATCTTAAATTATATTTAATATAGGTCCACTTCTATGGATATAGGTCTAATTGGAATTTAATTCTCCTATGTAGGCCTCTCTAGAAGATTGTGACCTAGATTGGCATATAAGGAAGCCTTCTCCTCTCATTTTCTCTAACCATAAAAAAATGAGAATCTCAAGCTCTAAGTGAAATATAAGTGCAAGCTAAGAAGAAAGATTTGAAGAAAACATCTATTATCAAGCATTCAAGAATTCAAGCATCTTCAAGCTCTCAATTCATCAAGGAGATCCATTGGTAGCCATTGAAGGATTTAATCTCTATGGAGCCCTCTTGTTGAACATTTCTTCACCCACATTCCTCCAAGACTCTTCTTATTCCAAGATCCATTCAATATTGGTGTTGAAGATCTACAATAAATTGATTTGAGACATCTTACATTCTACATTCTATATTCTACATCCATTTGGTGCATACATACTTGTGGATCCACAGATTCAAACCTGCCCCAAGGGTTTCTATACAAGTAAGGTGATTTTGTTCATTTACTTTGTTTTACTTATGCAATTTCAATTATACTTTGAGGTTAATCCCGAAACTGGGGTTTGAACAAGGCAAACCCCCCCCAACAAACAAACTATTTTACTTGCATGGACAGGTTTGGAATAATGAATTGGAGTGCAGATTTGGGTACCCTTTTCGGTAAATTATTGGGATCTGAAAATAGATTTTCTGTCAAAGATTTTGGGTCAAAGGTGACATTCATTTCTAGGTCAGAATCGACATTTCTCTTTGGGTCAGAATCAGAAATTTTGGGTCAAAGGTGACATTGACTTTAGGGTCAAAATCGGAACTAAGCTAGATTGGAAAAAGATTTTTGGGTTTTCTTCATCTCTGCATTTCTGTTCCAGATCCGGTTGTAAATTTTCTAGAAACTCAGTGCAGACACCCAAAAAAAGAATTCTTCAGATCTGTAGCATTTTGAGCTTAGTCCCTGTCTTCAATTCATTTCAATTAAAGTTTTTAATCTTCCTAAATCTATTACACACTCTTTTCTATAAAACAAGAGTTAGGGTTTCTCTTTATCCCTATCCTTAATAGGTTGATTCATTTATGCATTAATCATTTCTTTAGGGCTAATAAATTTGGATCTTCCCTTTATGAAATTTGGGGTTAAGAGGACAATCTTACCTTCTTCACTATTCCCACACCCTACACACATTAAATTTATAATCACCCATAACAACACAATATAATCCACATATTTATACATTACACCCTTGTTGTCCTCTCTTATTCAATTCTTTCTTCCCTCACCCTCTCATCCTTCAATCTTTCTTCACTTGGTATTTCATCTTTATTTATTTATTTTCTTGGTAAAGAGAGTGCACTTCTATGTATTTCCAGCTTATTTAATATTTCATCTGGTTTCCTTCTAAAAGATTTAGCCATCTCTTCATCATCTGAGCCTGTATTAGCCATCTTATGAAAAATAGCATCCCATTTTTTATCCTTTTCTTCTTCATTTTCTTCTTCATGATTCATTTCATGTTGAGGATCACGCTCTTCCATATCTATTTGGAAAAAAAGGATTACAATTTTGATCATTATTCTCATGAATATGATGACTTCATGTGGGGACTTCTTCTTCATTGAAAAATCCTCTATCCCTATCAGGGGACTTCTTATATCCTACAAATGCCATTTTTGGTCCTGAACTCTTATTCTTATTCAAGTTTCTATTTGAAATTATCTCAATATGGTTGTTATGTCCTTTATTAAGGGATCTTTTACCCTACATGTACTTTAAAGATAAGTGTCTAGGATCTTCACTTACCCTTTTTCAAGACAGACTCTATTAATCATAAATTATTGTAGAGTCACCACCTCACTTAGAGGAAAATTTATTTTTTGTTCTGAGTTCTGATCTCTAATAGAGTCTATAATATCACCAAACATTCTGGAAAATCTTATCAAAATTTTTCGAGTAGAGTTTCCAATTCGTTGTGTGACTGGAATGGAAATAACCTGAACTGTCAATCCTTAATAAGTTGTCACCAAAGACTGTAGGTATTCTTCAACAATGTTATTATGAACAACCCCCCAGTAGAGTTGAAAATAATTTAGTTCCCAAATCAACATATTATAAATCCTACGAGCTTTCCTACTCAATTATGGGATCTTCCAATTGACTTGGTCAACAAACGAGAGTGATCGATTATGATCCTCCTCCCCTGCACTTTAGGCTCTGCAGAACCAAGGCGGGTGGGCCTATACCTTAATCAAATCTCCAGGTTCAAGGATTTTATAGCAGATACCAATGTATATAAAACTTGAGTGATCTTTCAAGATGGCAAGTGAATTCTTGAGAGAGATCGAATTGTGAATATCACAACTATTAAATATTTGAATGCTTCTTTATAAAAATGTATTGCTTGTAATTGAATAAATGTGTAAAAGAATTCTTTTTTGTGTAAATAATTGTAAAATATAAATATGAATCTTGATTGGAACTTCCCTAAAGATACTTGATTAAAACAACTTAAATCAGTATTAGACCAGTGCCTTTATCCTTTGAGAGTATTATCAATGCAACTTAAAATGATTGTACATATAACCCTGTGAGATGGTTTTAACAACTTACTTCTCAAGTAAGACCATCACTCCTAAGGAATCTATATGCATAATAAATTAAATGTGTTGTTACAGTTAGTCTTATGGATTTTAACTTCTTTACGAAAGACCAATAAGAAAGAGTGAAGCCTTGACAACCAATCTTCAAACTCATGATCAAACTGAAACTAATTCAAATTATTATGTCATAATAAAACACATTGAAGCATCTAAATGAAATATATTATCATAGAGAACTGATCAATTTAAATGAAGACAGATACCATCAGGAATGAAAGAACAACCAAAATTATAATGAAATAAGAATGATTAAATCCAATTGAATACAAACTGTGTAACTGTTCTTCTCCAGCCGTGCATCTTCAAGAGACAAGACCTAACTGCATTGCACAAAAAATGTATTGTGATTTTATTCTCTTTTTTTACATCAAAATGATCCCCTATATACAGACGAGGATTCAGTTTGGGTGAAAAGGCATACCCTTTCACAAAGACTTATAACTTCTTAACTGACAACTAAACAAACTGATTACATAAAAATTCACCGAGACAACATTTTGAAACTTTTAGTCACAAGGAATAATCCCTCAACAACTTGCCACATATATTGATATGTTCTAAGAAATTTTTCAGAGGTATATGTGTCATGGATAGTATCCTTGATTATAATATCCAATACAATGAACCATTCCATCTACAATATTTACATCCTTTTGTGCTGAGAATACTTTCGTACTCTTTGCTGCTAAGAAGATCCTATAAAGATAAAAATAACTTAATCATATTTTAATTTAGGAAAATAAAAACTTACCTACTATTAGGGAATGTTGGGAGAATAATCTGCAACCATTTTCTTTAGAAATTCAAAAATCACACTACCTCCCTAAATTTTCTGAAGTTTACACAGAGTTTCAGAAATTTCACTTCTTCCCTGCGATTTTCGATGATTACACTTTGTTGTCTTCTTTAGAAATGTGTGTGCCCATTCTTCATTTTGGAATTTCAAGAATTCCCTTACAAGGCTTCCATTCCTGATTACTAGCACCCCGAGCATAAATTTTCCTAATTTAGTTCTTCTCATACTTATATCCTCAAAATATGTGGGCCCCAACCTTCTTGTTACAAATTTAGGAATCACACTACTTTACTTCCATTCCCAATCACTAACACCACAAAAATAAAAACTTCACCTCAGTGCCACATGTCACATACTCGCTATCTCACAACCTGAATGACTAACCATCCACATAACCTTGCGACATGGCAACTAACTGTCGTCTCCAGCTCTTAGAATTATTCATTAACTACCACTTAAACCCGCAAGCTAATGACTAGCTTCTCTCTGCTTGAATCACTAATTCCTTAATCCCTCGTGATCTAGCAACAAAAGGAAACATCCTCTATTGCTAACTCGTGGTCTAAAAATGTTAAGTGCATAAACTACGATGATCCAACGACAACTAACAACAAACTGTTTGTCTCCAATTCTCCAACCTTTTATGCTATCCTCATTAACCAACATGAGCTGGATAAAATTTTTGGTCTTTAGCATTCTGGATAGGTGGCAGTCACTCCCTAGCTCTCCAAATTAAGAATAGACCGCCTTGAGAACCTAAGAGGTAGTGAAAACTAAGAAACTTAACCTTTATCATTGTAGCATATGAAAACCTCCATGTGGCAATTGCTCGCTAACTTTCCAACCTAAGAAAAATATTCCTTTTCATCCTACAAGCTAGCGACAGGGAAATACAAAACCTTTAGCTTTTAAAATTTAAGATACATGACATCATGTCGCTAACTCACAACTTGTCAACACTTAAATGCTCATGATCTCGCAAGATGGAAATCAAAATAAGTACTTATCCGCCAACCCTTCACTAAATTCCATTTAAACTGTTGCGAGCTCTCCACATCTTTCATTCACCACTGCTAACCATTGTGACTTGGCAACTACATTTTATAACCGCCATTCTACAGGTTCTGTTCTTTGGAGCTTCAGGAATTGCACTTCCTCCCTACATTCTATGATGAATTTGCACTTCCAACGCCCTCTTCCTGAACAAAGGAGTTCCACCAAGGTATTAAGTCTTTTCATCACTCACCAATCAAGAATCTGCTGAGATAGCTTCTTCCCCCATCTTTCAATCCTGCACATTGAAAACCAACAGTAGCTATTTTTATGGCTTAAGGAAAAATGTAAAAATAAATTTATCAAAACATAAGATCAAAATATGTTAGATGGGAGGCAAAATCAAATTGAAATTTTGTGTGCCAACACCTCCAACCTCCAGTTCTGATTCAAGTAAGATGCCTAAGATCCCCTTTTCCAAACCCTCGTAGAGTGTTACACCACCCATGAAGCAAATTTTTTTTGTTGATTATGAATCTTTTAAAAGTGTCACTCATGTCCTTACTACTCAAACTTGGTTGGAAGAAACCTTAGAGAAGAAAAGGAAAATAGACACAGATAGGCAACCTTCGAAGGAAGCCATCTCATAATTATTACAAACCCCATCTATCTAAAATATTCAATATTTGAATATAGTCTCTAACATTGTAGAGGACGAGCAAACAAGGCATGTGTTTCTTGAATTAGCTCAACCCTTACTACCAAAGGATCCTGATACAGTCATATCGGCTAATTTTCATGTGACAAGGGTGGATATGGGTGCCTAAATTTGATCAAGATATGAGGATATGGGAATATGCCAATCAATGGATACATATAAGGTTAGAGACAAAAAGATGGATAACGAGCAATTAAAAGTCATGGTTGGCTTACTTTTAGACAATCTTTGAAAGTTTTGGCACCACTTTCTTGTCATATGGAGAGTACATCCAATGCTATACTTGACCCTACTAATGATAAGAATGTGGCTTTGATTTCACACCTACAATTTGACAACCATTTTGGAAGTGTAACCAGAGAATGGATAGTGGAGCTCAAGGTATGTGGTCTACCTTTCATCACGAAGCTGAGTGAGTCTTCTGGTTCTCTGATCCAAGTAAAAAACCATTTAATATCATAAATAGATATGGCTAAAATGGAAAAAATTTCCTACAAATAGAATCTGAAACAAATCAAAGAAGTGATAGATATGAAGGTTGAGAATGTTGTTAAATTGGGCTTGATATAGTCACCCAGTGATCCACTTCAAAAGTGGATGTTTAGTTTGGTATATAAGTGTGAATGTATCACTAAGAGCATTAAGCAACTGAGGGAGCTTATGGAGGACATCAAGGAGGACAATGAACAGACAAGAACTTACTTTTTAGACATTGGTTGTGATTTATAAAAGAAGGGAAAGAAAGAAGTAATTACTGTGGAAGAGATGAAAATAATCTATCATTAGAACATTGACAATATAACTAGCACACTTGTGTATTGTAAGGAGTATAAATTTTTTTAAAAAATTGATGCTACTCTCATGTGGTGTAATAAGAATTATCTATCTTTCAATGAAAAGGCTAAGGATATAAAGGAAAACACTCTTTATTGGGCAATTTGAAATACCAATGTAAGCGTACCTGAAATTGAAGACATTACCCTTGTGGCAATGACTCTACAGAAGTATGAGGAAAGTCAGTGAACTCAAGGGGAAAATACACCTAGGAAGAAAAGGGAGAAGGAATTTGCCAGCGGAAAAGGAGAAAAAGAGGCCCTATGACATCTGTGCTTGAAGATTCTTTGGTTACTCATGTTTACGATTAATCTTTGTTAAAAAAAAAATACTCTCTTCTTTAATTATATTTTAAAAGTTATTTAAAAAGACAGTTGTTTTGTAACCATCCTGTTGCAGGTCAAAAAGCTTTTGATTAAATTTTTCTCAAAGTAACATGTAAAGTGTCGGGTTGTATATTGAATCTTGAACCTTGAACTCAATGTTCAAAGTTCAACATCACATTTTTCCCTGTGCAAGTTCGCGCTCATCTTATTAATCAGTAAGTTTTGCAAGCCCACGTCAGATGTGTAACGTAATATTGAATTGTGAACCTTGAACCTACTAGTTCAAAGTTCAAAATTCAACTTCCCATTTTACATTTGTCATTCCCTCTTAAGCTTGCGTCCTTTTATGTCTCGGCGTCAGGATTTCTAAGGTCTTGAATCTTGAACGATAACCTGTTGGGTTCATAATTCATTTTCCCCTCACACGTCATCTGTCAGTTTATCATATTTATTATCTGTGTCAATTCATGGCTAAAGGCATGCAAGATCTCAAACTTTGAACTTTGCACTTCAGAGTTCAATGTTTAAGATTTAGAAATGCAATAATGATCAGACACACTCAACACGTGCCCAATTTCACTCACATTTATGAAATTGATTTCTGAAAAGACGGGGAGTGACATCAACTCAGCTAAAAGTATAGTTTTCCCGAGTAAGCTCAAAATGTGATGGGACGTGGCCAGCTATTGGCGGCGGGAATCATTGATTCATGACAAGTAATCATAATTACTAAAAAGAGGTGATTTAAATGTATGTATTAATCTTTCCTTTCTTTTCCATTTATGTTTTCACCTTCTGTTGGAAATCTAGATGGGACTGAAGATCTTTGAAGGTTTTTCTCTGCAAGCAGAAGTGTTGGCATCGGTGAGTCTCAAAGTATTTTCTCTCATTTTCCTTTCTGGATTTTAAGAATTACATGCTGTAGGAAAGGAAATTTCCATTGTTTCGTATCTTTTTCCTGAATCAGTAGTGCTAGGAATTATCATGGGTAGTTCTAGTAAGTCGGCCCTACAGGCCATATTTGTAAAGGAGAACAAGTTTTCTCCTATAAGTAGTTGTTTACCAGAGATGGGAGATACGGTTCTTGTCAACGACGACATTGAAGAGATTGTTCACAGAGTTAGAAATGCCAAAGTCGAGACTATATTAGCCAAAATCGTTGAAAGCAGTTTGTTGGAGGCTGCTAGTTTTCCTAAAGTGACTCTGTGCCCTGAATTGGTGATGGAATGTAGAAACAGGTATGATAGGGTAAATAAATGTATCTGCCTTCCTTCTGGAGAAATGTTGGTGTCTGTGAACCGACAAACAATAATGGCGGCCCTAAGAATTCCCCCCGCAGAGACTTACGTCGCCTGCAATTTTGAGAAAGCTAAAGAAGATTTTCTCCGCAATTTCAAGGATTATAGTAATAACATAGCCAGAGACTAGTTATCTAAAGCTGAAAGAGGAGGTTCCAGACTTCCCAAGCGTCTAAAAAAGGACCATTTGGTAAGAGAGGTGAGAGATATTGTTGTCATGTTGAACAGACTGAGGGGGAAACCTAACGACATAATGTGGGAGGAATGGATGTATATCCTCATTCAAACCATTCTAACTGATGGAAAATATGTTGACTGGGTAGAATTAATAGCGGCAAAGCTAGATGAAGAGTTGTCCCAGTCTGCGGAAGCTTCTAATTTCTACATGTCCTCATATTTGTTCTATGTTCTAGCCATCTGTAGAAATTGGGAGGGCTTACCTTATCAACTGTGGAAAGATGACATGATGATCTACGAGTACCATTCTTATCTACAGAAGGAGAATAACCTAAGAAATTTCCGAAGGGTGGAAGATATGTTCCTAGCCAAGCTGGTCTTTGAGCTGAGAGGAAGAATAAATTGCAGAATCTTTGAAGAGGCTATGGAGTTGATTAAGGTTTATGGTAGTTTCTTTATTCAATTCCCCACCTTCAGTTACTTAAGGGTAGGAGGATTTAGTGGTGAACCTGTAAAGCTCCCACGCTATTGTCTAGATAAGTACATTCTACTGGAAATATGCAGGCAAATTATTCAGGTCGGATTGAAATTCAAGCTTAAAAGAGGAGTAGGTTCATTCTTTCTTATTGATTTGGGACACTAGCGCCTCAGATTAACACATGGTATTTCTTCTCCCGATACTGAACTGAAAGTATTCAATCTCCCTTATTATCAAAGCTGCAGCTATTTTGACAGGAAGAAATTTGTGGCAAACCATTTCAAAATAGATGCCACCTTCCTACATCAACCTGGTTTGGAAGACTATTGGGTTGACTGCATTGATGAATTTGAGGTTGTGAAAATAATGCATTCCTGGTTTTCACTAGATCATATTATTACCCTACGACTGCCTTTTAAAAGTAAAGGGCTTGACACCGATGTGGAAGAGGATGTGGCAGAAGCTGAATGTATAAAACAAAATAACGAAGTAGTGGCCAGGAAAATAGACTAGGGAAGAGAGGAGGTAGATGATTTGAATGCTATTTCTGTAAATTTGTTCAAGAGAAAAGACAAGTGGTTGAAGGAAATAAGCAAGAAAAAGAAACAGGAAATCCTTGTCTCAGTAACCAGGAAGAGTATAAGAATTTCAAAACTCACCACTTCTCCCACTATTACTAATGAAAATGAGGAATTTCTTTCTGCAGGTGAATCCAAAACCGGAATTTAAGATCATACTAAAAGGGGAGAAACAATCCCTATAAAATCCCTGAGGATTACAAGAACTAGGAGACAAAGGCAAGAAAAGGTAGAATTGATCCCCTGCATTACAGTTGATTCTGAACAGGAAGAGAGTGGAAAATAGCCTAAGAAAAAGGTTAAAATGGATAAGAGTCCATCAAGTCCTCCGAAGATTCAAATAGAGGGGAAGACCACCAAAACTTATCAGTATCAACCCCTTCCATTGATGCTCCTACACCAAAAAGTCCCAACTGGTTGGGGCTTTTGGTTAATAAGAAAAGGAGCATTGTTCCAATATCGGCTCCTATTGGAGATCTGGTTGGAAAATATCTCGGGAAAACCCCAAGAGGTAAGAATCCAAAGGTAGAAGCCATGGTTGATGTGGATACTAAGACAGGACACTGGATGGAAGAGATATTCAAACCAAACTCAGATAAAACTAGTGATGAGGTTACAGAAAGTGATTTCCATGTAGAAAAGATGGATCTGGGCATGTCCACCAGGGCAACTGACTTAAAAATATTTGATTCAGCCAATAAGAAAATCAGTCACCGAGTGAAAAAGGACACTAAGGATAAGATAAAATTGAAGCAGGCCCTTTGTGAAATGGCCAAGTATATTCAGTAGCTTCATAATCCTCTACCTCAGCCACTGACAATGGTCCCTTTTGATTTGGATGTAAAGTCCCCTGAAAGTCAGAAATTCCTGGACCAGGTACACAAGGATAGATCAATATCAACAACCTTCTTCAAATGGATGGATAAGGTAAATGAAGAAATTACTAGGTTTGCTAGTGATTTTGATAATGTGATGACAAAAGATGAACAATTACTAAATATAGTAGAGAATGATGTGGAGTTGTAGAAAAAGAAAAGGGGGGAATTAGAAATCGAGATGCATAATATGGAGAATGTTTATACCTATGGTATAAATAAGTTTATTTCTGAAAAGGCAGTGCCTGGAATGGACAAAAATTCACTATTTGTGGTCAAATTGAATATGGAATGGGAAAGTTCATTATATGAACATGCAATAGAAGAGTCATCTCAGATAATTGAATCCCAGATCAACCTGAGAGACACCTTACTGGCGCAAAATGAATGTACAGGGAAGATCATCGAACTAGAGAATGAAGCTTGCGGTGAAATGTCTAAGGTGTTGCCCTACTTCCATAAAAAGTTGCAAAACTTGAAAGCTGCCAAAGAAATTGGGATGACTGATCATTCGATCCTAGCTCATGTGGAATCAGCGGTGGTCTATGGCGATGAACATCTGAAGGTGATTGTAAAAAAAACCCAATAGACGTAGCGCTTCAAATATGTTTGGCTAGAAAGGTTTAAAGCAGCTCCCAAACCAAACCAAAAGCTGAGACAAAATTTCTCTATGGCATTTGAGGAATGGAAGACAATGAAAAATGCCATGAACACCAATGCTGGAGCTATAGTTGGTTAATCGACCATTTAGTTTCATAAGTAGTTTTTTGTTTTAGTTCATTTTTGAAGTTCTTTCTTTTTGAGGTAGTTAGTTTTAAAAAATGAATTAAGCCCCCCGTGGCTATATATGATATTTTGGATGACCAAGTGAGGGTCAGTTTTCTGGAAAAGAAACTCCATTTATTATATGTTCTATTTTTAAGTTATTCCTGTGGTAATGATACTGGATATTTTCAAATATATGGATATATGTTATCAATTAGTAATATAAGCATATTTTATCATTTTGTTGATCAGTTGGTCTGTCGGAATGCATGGTTTTGATTTCAATTGGAATTAAATGAACATGTTGTTATGATCTGTGAAAAATATATTTTGGATTTAGTCAGTATTCTTTTAAGATCTATTATCCTAATGAATCGTCCATTATTTTGTTATTTTTTTGATTAAGGTTCGAGTCAGTTGGCTTGTATATCTTATTGATCTTCAAAATCTCTGAATAGTTAATCAGTTATCTATGGCGATATGAATCGCAGCCTTTCATGCTTTCTGGTCAAACGTATACTTCAAAAAATAGATATTTCTGAATAAAAGGTTTTATTGAAAATTCTTCTTGTTTAAGGCAGTTGCACCTTTGAATGCAAAGAGTGTGGTTTTGAGTGACTCACTCAATTGTTAGTTCATTTATTTCCTTTTGTATTCAGGTTTTAAGAGTCTTTGATAGTTATATTTCAAGAAGGAAAATATGTTCACTAGCAGATTTTTGGCGACTCTGCTGGGGAGCGTGTTTAAAAAGATCAGTATGCATTTTTGTTTCCAAGTGAGAGAAGATCATGGTATTTCCTGTTGATGTGATACCTGGTGAAGAAGAAATTCCCCCTGTCCTTCAACCCGACTTACACTTTTTAGATACTCAAGAAGACATTATTTCTGATTTAGCTGTTTTGGCCTGGAATGTAAGGGAAAGTGATCAACAATATCAACAGGTTCGATTGGTGATAGAGGAGGAAGAAGAGATTGGGGAGTGGTTGAGAGGACTTCCCATAGCACAAGAAGCTACAATGGTGGACAGAGCAGCTCAAGACCCACAAGGACCTTAAACCTAGATTCTCGTCCTTATACTAGGTCTTAGAGGAGAGAAGGTATCTTTGATAAGTTTTATCAAGATTTGCAAAATTTTTGCTTTCCTATTACCTTTACCCCTAAGAAAAAAGAAAAAAGTAGGCCTTCCTCTCCCCCTAAAGTTTCCTCTGAAGCATATTCAAGTGAATCCAATTGGCAAGCTTTAACATTGTCTGGTACTCAAATTCCCCCCATTGTAACCATCTTCCCGACTTCAATCATGGTCCAGCCTTGGGGAGCGGCAGTAGGTCCTCTAAATGTAGGAGGAAACCATCCCTTACCAAAAGGGGCTAGAGGTGTATTACCTAAATTCTATGGCAATGGTAAAGTTTCTGTAGACGACCATTTGAATGCTTTCAATACTGCTTGTGGGATTTTAGCTGTCCAACATGAAGATGTTGCAATTAGGTTATTTGTACAAACCCTTGACGAATCTGCTACTGACTAGTTTTACCATTTTCCGAATGGTCATATTACTAATTGGAACTCAATGAAAATGGCCTTTGAAGCTCATTTCAAATCTACTAAAGATGAACACTCTCTCTTGCTCCAATTATCCCAATTAAAGAAGGAGATGCATGAGCCTATGAGGGAATTCGTGGCCAAATTGAGCAAGATCCTATATCAGATCCCTAATGCTAAAAGACCGAATGGTGAAAATAAAAAAGGATTCTTTGTCAATGCAATGCCTCCTAACATAAGCTATCAATTGAGATGGGATAGGGTGGCTGATATAGTTGCAGCCCAAAACCTTGTAGTAGAACTTGAAGATGACCTCATAGTAGCAGGAAAATGGAGAAGAGATGTTCAAACATCGAAAAATCAAGCCTCTACTTCTGGCTCTAGTGACCCAGTAGTACAGAGATTAGTTAATGATGTGATTGCCCTAAAGATACAGATGCCAAAATCCCCTCCTGCTCCATACCAAGATGTTCCTCGTAGATATCCAAGTCAAGGGACAGAAAATTATGGGAAATCATCAAATGCTCTGCCATTCCAGCAAAGACTACAAATTGAGCCCCCTCTTGTAAAAGGGAATATGTGTATTTTTCATTTGACTGATGAAAACGATGGAGATTCATGTCCTGAGATGGTGCGATACAAACAGCTAGAAGCTAACAAAGAAAGTATTCAGGAGATCCCTGCTGATGAAGAAAACTCCGGAGGACCTGGCAACTCTGTAAGTTACTACCTAGAGTATGAGTCTAATTCTGATCGTGGTTGTGACATTTTAATTACTTTGGAGGAACCTTGTTTCTCTGTGCTCACCAGGGGTCAATAAGGAAGCAAAAGTACCAATCAAGTCTCGCATCCATTTAAAAATAAAAGAGAGAAGGAGCATGTGAATACAAGTGGTAGCTCAAAGATGGATGAAAAAGCAGGACCGGAGGTAAAGACTCTAAAAAAATTAGACCCTAATTCTTCCTTTGATTTTGTTGATTTTTGTAAATCTTCCAAGATTCAGATTTCTCCTATTGAATATTTGAAGTTAAATCCCAATGAGTTGGATAAATTAGTAAATTTTGTAAAAGGATCATCTCTTGAAGTTATAGAAAATCAAACAAATACTGTGTCTGCTCACGAAACTCCTATAAACTAGAAATTCCATTTCCCCTGAAAATGTTCAAACTATCCTTAGTCAAGAATCCAAAGAACCTGCTCAATTTTTAGGTAAACCAAAACCTTTCTATGTATCTCTGTTCATGCATGGTCACAAACTTAGTAACTGCATCATAGAATCAGGGGCATCAGACAATATAATGCCTTCATCTGTAGCAAAAGCCCTAGATTTTCCCTTAACAAAGACCTTTGGCAAATGTTACTCGATGGATTCTAAACAAGTCCCATTACTTGGTCAAATCAAAGATGCTCAAGTTTCATTAGTCGCCTATCCCAATAAAAGGCTAAAGTTAACCATCCTTGTGGCTGACATACCTGCTAGCTATGGTATGCTCTTAAGTCGAACCTTCTGCCGAGATTTAGGAGGAGAAATTAAATTAGATTGGTCACAAGCAATAATCCCCATTAGCAATCAGAAGGTAATTTTACAACTTGAGACCAAGTCAAAATATGCTGTCTTCCCATTTGAAGATCCCAGAGCTTAGATCTTATACCAAGAAATAGATTTCGCTAATTATGTGATCTTACCTGAAGAAGATGTTGCAGAGTTGAAGCCTCCCAGAAATGAAGGAGTTTGGATTCTTGAGTTTGACGGGAGCTGCTCCTCTATAGGTTCAGGTGTAGGAGTAGTTTTGATATCTCCTGTTGGTGAGAAGTTTCCTTTTGCTTTTAAACTCAAATTTGAGAATACAAATAACACCGCTGAATACGAAGCATTGTTACTTGGTATTCAAGAAGCGAAGAAGAAAAGTGTCAAAATTCTGAAAGCTAAAGGGGATGCTGAGTTAATCATAAAGCAGGTGAGATGAATATATGCAGTAAGGAACGAGCGGATGAAGCATTATAGAAATAGGGTTTGGGATGAAATTGAAAGTTTTGAGGCATTTGCAATTGAGTCAGTCCCTAGAGAGCTAAATTGTAGAGCAGACGTCCTTGTCAGTTCTGCAGCATTACTAATTCCCCATCCTAACTTTGACAGCAATCAGTATACTATAGAGCTAGCTCACCGACCTAGTGTGCCAGACAATGCTAATCCTTGGCAAGTCTTCAGTGATGACGCTCATGTGTTGACATTCTTACAGGGTATTGAAAAATTCTCCTCAGTATTTTTCAAAGGTTCAGAATTCAAGTGTCAGGAGTTTTGTGCAGATGAACAGGTGAACAAAAGGGCAGATATTATGCAATTGAAGGGAAACCATATCCCTAAGGGCCTCGTAAAAATTGAGAACCTATTTGACCGTGGTGATTGTTTTATTGGTCAAACTGAAGAGACCAGTGGTAAGCAATCTGGTGATTTTGAGAAAATAAATATAGGTAGCGATGAAAATCCCAGATATGTGAATCTAGGCAGTTGTAACCGAAAGAAAAGGTTGTGTTCAAAAAATTATTGAAAGAGTTCAAAGATGTGTTTGCCTGGTCATATGAAGACTTGAAGGATTTTAAAAATGGACAGTTTCAACATCCCATCCCATTGAAACCCGACGCCAAGCCCTTCAGGAAAAAACTAAGGAACTATAACCCTAGGGTCTCTGATGCCATTTTTAGAGAAGTGGACAAAATGCCGAGTGCTAGAATAACCTACCCAATTCACAATTCTACCTAGGTCACGAACATAGTACTAGTTTACAAGAAAAATGGTGAAATCAGAATTTGTGTAGATTTCAGAAACTTGAACCAAGCCAGTCTGAAAGATAACTTTTCTCTTCCCAACATGGATCACATTTTGTAGATGGTTGCAGGTTCTGAAATGATGTCAATGCTAGATGGTTTTTTAGGGTACAACCAATTTAGTGTAAACCCTAGCGATCAACATAAAATGACATTTACTACTCCTTGGGGTACATTCGCATATAATTAAATGCCATTTGGCTTGATTAATGCAGGAGCCACCTTTCAGCGTGCCATGAATTCCTCTTTCAGTCACCTACTGAACAAGGTAATTGTAGTATACCTTGATGACTTGACCATTTCCTCTCGTAAGAGGAAGAAACATGCAAAAGATTTGAAGCTCATTCTGCAAGAGTGTAGAAATTAAGGGATATCACTGAATACCAAGAAATTTGTCTTCTGTGTGATAGAGGGAAAGTTATTGGGTCATATAGTCTTGAGAGAGGGAATTAAGATCGACCCTGAAAGGGTCTGAGAAATACAACAATTGTGTTTGCCCTCTAACAGGAATGGAATAAGATCTTTCTTCGGGCAAATTAACTTCTTGAGAAGATTTGTACCTGAATTCTCAGAAACGACTAGGCCTATGGTAAACCTGTTAAGTGAAAAATAGAGTTTCAAATGGTCTGAAGAGGCCAATAAATCTTTTGATGAAGTAAAGAAGGTGATTTCTCAAGCTCCGATGCTGGCTCACCCGAATTTCTGCAAATATTTTTTAATACACTGTTATGCCTCAGAACATACCATGTCTAGCGTCCTATTGTAGAAAAATAAAGCGGGTGAAGATGTCCCCACTTCCTTCATGAGTGTGCCATTGAAGAAGCACGAGTTAAAGTATTCTCCCACAGAAAAGCAAGCTTTTGTAATGGTAAAAGCTATCAAGCAGTTTCGATACTACATCCTTCATTCACACTCTACAATCTATGTCCTGAATCCCGCTGTCAAGAGTATTTTAACTCAGCAGGAGGTGTCTATGAATAACAGAGAAACAGGTAGAAAAAGTGCAAGAGTATGATTTAGAAATCAAACCTACAAAATTAGTAAGGGGTCAAGGACTTTGCAGGTTGATTGCAGAAAATGATGAGGAATCAAAAGATAACATTCCCTTGTCTCTTTTTATTGGACTAAAAGATGCATGGTTCTCAAATGTAGCCTTTTATTTAACATATGGAGAATGTCTAGATCACCTCACTGCAAAAGAAAAAAGGAATTTAAAATTAAAAGCAGTAAAGTATGTTATTTTTGATGATGTATTATACAAACGAGGCTTAGACGAGATGTTCCTCCGGTGCGTTGATGAAGATCAGCAAAAGAAATTGCTTCAATCCATTCACAACGAAGCTTGCAACGGACACGTCTCCTCCTCAGTAATAGCATTCAAGATACTGAGGAAATGTTACTATTGGCCCATAATGTTCAAAGATGCTTACAAGTGGGTAGCACAGTGCAAAAAATGTAAGCTATTCTCTGGAAAACCTCATTTGGTAGCCTTACCATTAAGGCATGTGGTTATTGAAGAACCATTTAAGAAATGGGGTATAGACTTCATAGGACCTATAAATCATCCTTCAAGTGCGGGTCATACTCATATTCTGACCGTAACAGACTACTTTACTAAATGGGCAGAAGCCATTCCCGTAAAAAAAACCACTTTAGAAATAGTCTGTTCCTTCCTGAAAGAAAATATTTTGGTAAGATTTGGAGTTCTGGCAAAGATAGTAGCTGACAACGCATATAAATTCTCCTCTTTTGAAATGCAGCTTTTCTATTATGATAATGGAATTCAATTGTCACATTCATCTGACTACTTTACTCAGGGCAACGGTCAGGCCAAATCAACTAACAAGAATTTGATTTCTATAATGAAGAAGTTAGTTGATGATAATGCCAGAGACTGGCACAAAAGGTTGCACGGAGCACTATGGGAAGATCACACTGCACCAAAAAGAGCCATAGGAATATTACCTTTTGAAATGGTATATGGTGTAGAAGCTCAGCTTTCTCTCCCATTAGAACTAGCTGCTGCTAAGTTACAAAAGGTGATTGAAGACCAACATTTCCACAATGGTCTGGAGAAAAGGCTCATGTATTTGTGCAAGATTGAAGAGGAACAAGAGTATATTGTAGATCACATCACTAATCACCAAGCTAGGGTGAAAAATATCTTTGATAGAAGAGCTCAACCCAGGAAGTTCTTGACAGGGGATAAAGTTTTGATGTGGGACAAAAGGCAAGAACCCCGGGGAGCACACATCAAGTTCGAGTCATTATGGAAAGGATCCTTTGAGATTAGCCAAGAGCTCGGTCCTAACTCTTTCAGATTGAAGTATGTTGATGGAACATAAATTCCCTTGTCCTTTAATGGGCAAGATCTCAAGCTTTATGAGCTGTAAGTTTTCGATCTCTCATGTACATATTGTTTTGTTGTGTCTTAGGTTAGTTTTTTCTTGCTTGTAGGCCTAGTTTTGTGCGGAACCAGAGACTTTTGGAGTTCCTTGTTTTGTCCCTCACGGTCCTATCCCCAGTCAGAGCCACCTGTTGCAGGTCAAAAAGATTTTGATTAAATTTTTCTCAAAGTAACATGTAAAGTGTTGGGTTGTATATTGAATCTTGAACCTTGAACTCAATGTTCAAAGTTCAACATCCCGTTTCCCGTTGTGCAAGTCTGCACTCGTCTTATCAATCGGTAAGTTTTGCAAGCTTGCATCAGATGTGTAACAAAATATTGAATTGTGAACCTTGAACTCACTAGTTCAAAGTTCAAAGTTCAAAGCTCAACTTCCCATTTTACATTTGTCATTCCCTCTTAAGCTTGCGTCCTTTTATGTCTCAGTGTCATGATTTTTAAGGTCTTGAATCTTGAACCATAACCTGTTGGGTTCATAATTCATTTTCCCCTCACACGTCATGCATCAGTTTGTCATATTTATTATCTGTGTCAATTCGTGGCTAAAGGCATGTGAGATCTCAAACATTGAACTTTGCGCTTCACAGTTCAATGTTCAAGATTCAGAAATGTAATAATGATCGGACACACTCGACATGTGCCAAATTTCACTCACATTTATGAAATTGATTTCTGAAAAGACAAGGAGTGACATCAACTTAGCTAAAAGTATAGTTTTCCCGAGTAAGCAGGAAATGGGATGGGATGTGGCCAGCTATTGGCGGCGAGAATCATTGATTCACAAGTAATCATAATTACTAAAAAGAGGTGATTTAAATGTATGTATTAAGATTTCCTTTCTTTGCCATTTCTATTTTCACCTTCTATTGGAAAGCTAGACGAGACTGAAGATCTTTGAAGGTTTTTCTCTGCAAGCAGAAGTGTTGGCATTGGTGAGTCTCAAAGTATTTTTCTCTCATTTTCCTTTCTGGATTTTAAGAATTACATGCTGTAGGAAAGGAAATTTCCATTGTTTCATATCTTTTCCCGAATCAGTAGTGCTAGGAATTATCATGGGTAGTTCTAGTAAGTCGGTCCTACAGGCCAGATTTGTAAAGGAGAACAAGTTTTCTCCTATAAGTAGCTATTTACCAGAGATGGGAGATACGGTTCTTGTCAACGACGACATTGCAGAGATTGTTCACAGAGTTAGAAATGGCAAAGCCGAGACTATATCAGAAAAAATCATTGAAAGCGGTTTGTTGGAGGCTACTGGTTTTCCTGAAGTGACTCTGTGCCCTGAGTTGGTGATGGAGTGTAGAAACAGGCATGACAGGGTAAATAAATGTATCTACCTTCCTTCTGGAGAAATGTTGGTGTCTGTGAACCGACAAACAATAATGGCGGCCTTAAGAATTCCCCCCGCAGAGACTTATGTCGCCTGTAATTTTGAGAAAGCTAAAGAAGATTTTCTCCATAATTTCAAGGATTATAGTAATAACATAGCCAGAGACTGGTTATCCAAAGCTGAAAGAGGAGCTTGCAGACTTCCCAAGCCTCTAAAAAAGGACCATTTGGTAAGAGAGGTGAGATATATTGTTGTCATGTTGAACAGACTGAGGGGGAAACCTAACGACATAATGTGGGAGGACTGGATGTATATCCTCATTCAAACCATTATGACTGATGGAAAATATGTTGACTGTGTGGAAGTAATAGCGGCAAAGCTAGATGAAGAGTTGTCCCAGTCTGCGGAAGCTTCTAATTTCTACATGTCCTCATATCTGTTCTATGTTCTAGCCATCTGTATAAATTGGGAGGGCTTACCTTATCAACCATGGAAAGATGACATGATGATCTACGAGTACAATTCTTATCTACAGAAGGAGAATAACCTAATAAATTTCTGGAGGGTTCAAGATACGTTCCTAGCCAAGCTAGTCTTTGAGATGAGAGGAAGAATAAATTGCAGAATGTCTGAAGAGGCTATGGAGTTGATTAAGGTTTATGGTATTTTCTTTACTCAATTCCCCACCTTTAGTTACTTAAGGGTAGGAGGATTTAGTGGTGAACCTGTAAAGCTCCCACGCTATTGTCTAGATAAGTACATTCTACTGGAAATATGCAGGCAAATTATTCAGGTCGGATTGAAATTCAAGCTTTAAAGAGGAGTAGGTTCATTCTTTCCTATTGATATGGGACACTATCGCCTCATATTAACACATGGTATGTCTTCTCTTGATACTGAACTGAAAGTATTCAATCTCCCTTATTATCAAAGCCACAACTATTTTGACAGCAAGAAATCTGTGGTGAACCATTTCAAAATAGATGCCACCTTCCTACATCAGCCGGGCTTGGAAGACTATTGGGCTGACTGCATTGATGAATTTGAGGTTGTGAAAAGAATGCATTCCCAGTTTTCACTGGATCAGATTATTGCCTTGCGACTGCCTTTTAAAATTAAAGGGCTTGACACTGATGTGGAAGAGGATGTGAGAGAAGCTAAATGTATAAAACAAAATAACGAAGCAGTGGCCAGGAAAATAGACTAGGGAAGAGAGGAGGTAGATGATTTGAATGCTATTTCTGAAAATGTGTTCAAGAGAAAAGACAAGTGGTTGAAGGAAATAAGCAAGAAAAAGAAACAGGAAATCCTTGTCTCAGTAACCAGGAAGAGTATAAGAATTTTGAAGCTCACCACTTCTCCCACTATTACTAATGAAAATGAGGAATTTCTTTCTGTAGGTGAATCCAAAACCAGAATTGAAGATCATACTGAAAGGGGAGAAAAAATCCCTATACAATCCCCGAGGACTACAAGAACTAGGAGAAAAAGGCAAGAAAAGGCAGAATTGATCCCCTGCATTACAGTTGACTCTGAATAGGAAGAGAGTGGAAAACAACCTAATAAAAAGGTTAAAATGGATTGTAGTCCATGAATCCCTCCGAAGATTCAAATATCAGGGGAAGACCACCAAAAATTATCAGTATCAACCCCTTCCATTGATGCTCCTACACCAAAAAGTCCCAACTGGTTGGGGCTTTCGGTTAATAAGAAAAGGAGCATTGTTCCAATATCGGCTCCTGTTGGAGATCTGGTTGGAAAATATCTCAGGAAAACCCCAAGAGGTAAGAATCCAAAGGTAGAAGCCATGGTCGATGTGGATACTAAGACAGGACACTAGATGACACAGATATCCAAACCAAACTCAGATAAAACTAGTGATGAGGTTACAAAAAGTGATTTCCATGTAGAAAAGATAGATCTGGGCATGTCCACTGGGGCAACTGACTTAAAAATATTTGATTCAACCAATAAGAAAATTAGTCACCAAGTGAAAAAGGACGCTGAGGATAAGATCAAATTGAAGCAGGCCCTTTGTGAAATGGCCAAGTATATTCAGTAACTTCATAATCCTCTGCCTCAGCCACTGACAATGGTCCCTTTTGATTTGGATGTAAAGTCCCCTCAAAGTCAAAAATTCCTGGACCAGGTACACAAGGACAGATCAATATCAACAACCTTCTTCAAATGGATGGATAAGGTAAATGAAGAAATTACTAGGTTTGCTAGTGATTTTGATAATGTGATGACAAAAGCTGAACGATTACTAAATATAATAGAAAATGATGTGGAGTTGTGGAAAAAGAAAAGGGGGGAATTAGAAATCAAGATGCATAATATGGAGAACGTTTATTCCTACGGTATAAATAATTTTATTTCTGAAAAGGTAGTGCCTGGAATGGACGAAAATTGACTGTTCGTGGTCAAAGTGAATTTGGAATGGGAAAGTTCATTATATGAACAAGCGATAGAAGAGTCATCTCAGATAATTGAAGCCCAGATCAACCCGAGAGACAGCTTACTAGTGCAAAATGAATGTACAGGGAAGATCATCGGACTAGAGAATGAAGCCAGCGGTGAAATGTCTAAGGTGCTGCCCCAGTTCCATTAAAAGTTGCAAAACTTGAAAGCTGCCAAAGAAATCAGGATGACTAATCATTCGATCCTAGCTCATGTGGAATCAACGGTGGTCTACGACGATGAAAATTTGAAGGTGATTGCAAACAAAACCCATCAGACACAGCGCTTCAAAGATGTTTGGCTGTAAAGGTTTAAAGCAGTTGCCAAACCAAACCAAAAGCTGAGACAAAATTTCTCCGTGGCGTTTGAGGAATGGAAGACAATGAAAAATGCCACGAACACCAATGCTGGAGCTATAGTTGGTCAATCAGCCATTTAGTTTCATAAGTAGTTTTTTGTTTTAGTTCATTTTTGAAGTTCTTGCTTTTTGAGGCAGTTAGTTTTAAAAACTGAATTAAGCCCTGCGTGGCTATATATGATATTTTGGACGACCAAGTGAGGGTCGGTTCTCTAGAAAAGAAACTCTATTTATTATCTGTTCTATTTTTAAGTTATTCATGTGGTGATGATACTAGATATTTTCAAATATATGGATATATGTTATCAGTTGGTAATATAAGCAGATTGTATCATTTTGTGGATCAATTGGTCTGTCAGAATGCATGGTTTTGATTTCAGTTTGAATTAAATGAACATGTTGTTATGATCTGTGAAAAATATATTTTGGATTTAGTCATTAATCTTTTAAGATCTATTATCCTAATGAATCAGCCATTCTTTTGTTATTTTTCTGATTAAGGTTCGAGTCAGTTGGCTCGTATATCTTATTGATCTTCAAAATCTCTGAATAGTTAATCAGTTATCTATGGCGGTATCGTAGCCTTTCGTGCTTTCTGGTCAAAAGTATACTTAAAAAAATAGATGTTTCTGAATAAAAGGTTTTATTGAAAATTCTTCTTGTTTAAGGTAGTTGCACCTTTGAATGCAGAGAGTGTGGTTGTGAGTGACTCACTCAATTGTTAGTGCATTTCTTTCCTTTTGTATTCGGGTTTTAAGAGTCTTTGATAGTTATATTTCAAGAAGGAAAAATCTGTTCACTAACACATCCCATGGGGAAGGTGAAAAGAATATTTATATTCATTTGAAACTCATAACAAAGGTTTGGAATTTTTGGTTCAAACTTCCCCCATTTGCTGTGACAAATTGAGTGAGACTCAAATTTTGGATCATGATTGTTGTTCATTACTTTACTTTCATTATTTTTCTGATGTTGAATGGATGAATGACAGATGAATAGAATGAATTAATTGTAAGTGTTAAGTGTGTTTTACGATCTATGGTTATAAGGTGTTATGTGTGACACTATTGATTTTGTTCTTTACTCGTTTATGTTGTTCCTAGATTTTTCTCATTTTATGGTTATTTGTTGTATCTGATTTTCATGGTCGTGGGAATGAGTATACATAAACAAGTTTTACATTTAAGCATTCAATCTGTGTTTGATTCATGAATATATCATGGTGATGGGTATTCATTAGATGCCTCTTCTTCTCTCTGGTTAAGAAAATACCCCCCTTTTATTTTGAAAAAAAAAAAAATACATTCATTGCAAATCTATTTTAGGGAGTTCTACCTATCAATTTAGAGATCAAACCAATTAGTGGTTTGTTCAACTGTTGTGGAATAGAGTTTTTTCTAGGGCCAAGAGTCAGTTTCATTCAAGAAGCCAATTTGTTAACCAACAATTGGAAATACCAACTAGATGGATGAATTTGGTGATGGTGAACCAAGGTTAAGAATAAGAAAGTATGCAATATTCTCCCAGGATGATGATGCAATGCAATTAATCCACTTTCAACAAAAGCTATAAATGCACTCAAATGGTTCTCATCTCTATCCTAGATGATTAATTTCAATCTTGAGTTTAACCTTTTAATACAACACCATAGTGTGTAACTTGAAAAAATCACACCTTTGTCAATTCATAATGGTCAAGAGAAAATGGAAATAACAATTTAAATTTTAAATCTTTATGTTTCGATCATCTACATTTGCACACTTGAAACAAAGTAAGAAAAAATATTTTAAAGGATTGAGATACAATTTTTGGAATGAAATATTTAGGATTTGGAAAGGAATGGTGTTATTCGCCAAATTTTATCCAAAATCATTAAAAACAACATAATCACCATAAACTCAAAACATAAAATAAAAGGCCACGAGTGTGCAATTTTTAGTGTTGTAATACTTTTAGAGTTAGGTGAAAGAAAGGATCAAACCCTCAACTTACATTTGCTAATGCTCTAGTTATTTTACTCTAACTTGAGTCAAAATGAAATGCAAGACATTTAAACATTTAATAAAGTTCAAGGGGTTGAGCTTTATTGGTTAAAGCATTGAGTTTTGATTGTGAAGACCCAAATTCAAATGTCAAAGGACATCTAATAATGAATTCCAAGTTGTGATTCTCTCTTCCATAGTTGACTTTTGTTGTCAAGCTGATTTATTAATAAGTAGATTTTAAAGCTGTGACTCTTGGTCTTCCCCATGTGATTCTAGTGTAGTTTCTCGAAAGTAACTAAAACTAATCTCATGATTATGCTCACAAGAACTAGAAATTGATAATAATATCATGATTATGCTCGCAAGAACTAGAAGTTGATATTGATTTCATGATTATGTTCCCAAGAACTAAAAACAAATATCAATCTACTTGTTATCCTCACAAATTTTTTTAATGATCTCATGTTGATGCTTGTATGAATACAATATTTTCAAAGGTTTAATTAAAAAAGTTCAAGAAAAACACATGATAAATGAGGAGTTATAAAATACGTGATGGATACATATGACAAAGGCCCAAAGACGAAAGAAAGAAGAAATAAAATATTTTAATGTCCATGAGGCTAAAGATAACCTTTGGGACAGATCGCTTCACAAATTGGATTTCTACATTTCAAACCTTTTCTTTTATAACTTGATGATGAGTACTCCCAATTGCACAATTGTCCCCATGCTGAATAAATCAACCCAAGAGTTAGTTGTCAAGATATTTACAAAACTGTCCTTGCTGTTCTTTAATGCATCCCACTCTGAAATGAAATTTTATCTTGTTTTCACTTTTCTAGAAGTGCAAAAAACACATACGCTTTCTTCCCACACTTCTTTTGGTCTTTTCCAAAACCTGTTTTCACAACAAAGTTGATGAGAGTTAGTTCTCAACTGAGCAATAAGAATTTTGGCTCTCGAAGAGATGTTATCCCCTATGTACATTTTTTGATGACAATTATGAATGAGATTGAACTCTTCAATATAATACTTATCTAATCCTCTCATCAATGACGTCCCTGGTGTTTCTGTCCTCCAATTTTTCCATAGCCCAACAAGGATAATAAACATCCTCTTGACCCTCCTTAGAGGAGTCATGGTTCCTCCATCCTCCAACAGTCTCCAACAAAACCAATTATTATGTTAAATACTTTTAAGTGCATATAGAGAAGTGTATATGACATTGAGGATTTGTAAGAACAATTGTGAACAAATATTTTGTTGGATGTATTAGTGTAAGGTATTGGTATTATTAGTCTACTAAATTTAAGTTTGGTTGTTAGAAAGAGGCATTTGCAGGAAAATATTTAACCTTTGTACCCTGAATAACTATTGATTGTGAATTCATTTTGTCCAATATCCATAACCAAAAAATTGAAACATATAACATTTGAATGTTTTTACGTTTTACAAGTTATATATATA
>MU226328.1:1346431-1364206 GCA_018584345.1 Thuja plicata
CTCTCGGGGCACACCTTCTTGAAGTAAGCATGGCTGCGCTCGACCACCTCTCGAGTGAACTCCTCAATTGTTGGCCCTTCCTGGGCATCCCAATTTACCGATGGGAGTGCCATTGTATCGATCCCCTTTGCTTTGTACTGGGGATCGATCATGGGGCCGGCATCCGAGAAGTCCTCTGGGAACCTCCGGAGCTTCAACCTTTCCATCATGCCTACCATCATCCTAACGTAGTGTCGGCTCCGCACCTCCACGTCATCCTGAGAATCTTCCCAAAATTCCTCCATATGGTATTGATGGGGCTTTGAAGCCTGGGAAAGTGTCGTTGCAATCTTGCCGTGCAGATCAAAATTCTTCTGTGTCAAGTAGAACTCTTCCAGGTTGTAGCTTTTAAGCTCATTATCCACCTCTTTTGCGGTGGCCAGACTGCATGAATAGTTCCCACAAGTGATTGGGAATGAAATATTGGTTACCTTCTTTAAGGCAAACAATGCATGCAACTCTATCATCTGCCTGCAGTATTCCAGGAGAACTATCTTGTCCCCATAGTGCTTGGGAAACAAGTAGGGTTTCTCAGAGAAGCCGGTGACCCTAATATAAGTGTGTTGTTGGAATTGGATGTAGTAATGTTTGTAGTTCTGGACCAAATTCATCGCCTCTTTGGATAGGTGATATCTTGCGTCCCGGGTGGGTGTGAGCAGGTGATAGTAAACGAACGCGTCATTTACTCTGCAGAAACTGGGGAAGTTGGCCTCCCATTGAATTTATGGGAAGTAATCCCACAGGGGTTTTTGATCTGGGCCAAGCCTGAGGATGCCGTCTGTGAGTAGCCCATGGGTGTGGGGCCTCTGCTGTGCCAGGGCCCAAAAAACATAAGAAGTCATGTAAAATTTCTTCTTCTTGGCTAGTTGAAGGAACTGGGAGTCGACGTGGTTTGAAATTATAGATGCCCAGTCGAAGTACCCTACCTTAGTGGAGATGCCGAGGAGGAAGTAGTACATCCATGGAGGGAATTCCCGGGCAGAGGGTTGCCCAAAGACTCGGGCCAGTGCTATCATTCCCATCTGGATGCTCTCTTTGAACTCGGACCTGGGAATCTCTATCTTCATCCTCTTGGGGTCCCTCTTCAGGACCTTGAGCCATTGATTGTTCATATATATCTGGGTGGCCTCCTGCAATTGCGTGAATTGGGCCAAGGCATCCGACCTTGTAACCACAGTAGGTTTGTCAAATTGAGGGATCCCCAAACCCGTCAGGAAGGTGTCAGGGCCGAGGGATACCAGAGGAGTAGGGTACCCGGTGGGTTCTGCGGCTGCGAGCATAACATCCCAGACATAAGAGTTGTAATTGGAGGCCATTGTCAGAATAAGCTCTGGAGATTGTACAGAGCACTAGAAACAAGCCACCTTAAGAATCCCGGAGTCCTCGACATTGATGGCTAGCTGATCTCCAGCCTGTCGCTGGATGTACATCATTTTCACTAAGGCCTGCATCTCGGGACATGTCCCGACAATGGTGTCGGTAATGAGTTTAACTTTAGACTCGATCTTCGAGCTCATGATAACACTGTCTTTCACAAACTTCATGCTCAGGGGAAACTTCTCCAAAGCCTTCTCTATTTTAGATTTAACAGCCGCTCTGGTAGCCACCGTGGAAGGTAGTTCTGGACTTCTGGGTGGTGAGGACGCAGATGCTTCAGACATGTTTGGAAGTGTACTCTGGAAACCTGCAGGGCAAAGCGACCGTCAGAACGCATTAATAAATAAATACTCCATGGTCCGGAGATCTTACCACCGTGATGTCTGCTTTCCCTAAAAAGTTAGTTTCATTCAAAAACTCCGGAAAGCACATACATATTATGAACTTAGGAATTTGATTGACCATCCGGGTCTGGGAATTTTAGCACATTTGGTAAGAAGGACACGGGATGGATGATGGTAGGAGACCCAGAGGCCAGAGAGGTAACCATTGGTGAAGATGTGCAAAAAGGCAAACTGTCAGGCCCACGTGGGCGCCACGTGGGTAGGTAATAAATAGGAGCTATGGCGATGACGGCGGAGCCAACTATCCGAATGCACGAAAAGTGAAGGCCACTTGGACAGATTTAAATGCGCGCATGGGACATAAATGAGGGCCAAGATAGTTTTATAGAGGAGAGAGAAAACCACTTGTTTGAAACCGACCGAGAGTCAAGTTTTAAACATGTGGTATTCTGCTCGAAATGAGCTTACGAGTAGAAAACCAGCGACACAGGCAACTCGGCAAGCTTGCTAAACTATCCGAAAGGATATACATAGGATATACATTGGAGCCAAGGGATATATACATGAGGAACAAAGGGATATACAACAAATATACACTAAAATTACACATATACACTCTGCAGAATGAATATCTACAAGAAACCAGACAAACACAGACTATTTACAGCTTCCTACACTATTTACAGGCTAACTATGCCTGCATAGAGGGTGTACAACCCTCTGACAGAGCCGACCCACCAACGGGCCGCAAAACCAGAAAGAAACAAAAATAACCAAAACAGAAGAAAGAGGCAAAGACAACCGAAAACAGAAAGAAAACAACACCAGACAGAAGGAAAAATTGAAGGGAAAAGAAGCACCAACTTGAGAACACGGAAAAGAGGAGGAAAGAAGCCACCACAAAAGCTCTGTAATAGCTGCAACCTTCAAACGATCACAATCAGCCACCACAAACCGCTCACAATCGCTCAGAAATGATGGAAGTATTTAGCACTGGATTATCATTAAATCTCTGCAAATCATTCTGAAATCGCTCTGATTGCTTGAGTGTTTAATCACGGTAAATGTGAAAATGACAGGTAACTTCTATTTATACCCACGGTAAAAAGAAATCCACCTCTTCATCAGCAAACTCCGAACAGACAGGCCTTCGAACTTCGGGCCCGGGGATTGCCCGCGACGATATCACCTTAAGGAAAGAGAACATCGTGGCGAAGAATCCCAGAGTCCATAATTTGGCTCCCGATAAAGGATGAAAAACTCCAGGACCGGGGTCCTGGAGGCACAAGAAACCAAAAAAATAAAACACAACCGCGGGGAAGAAAACCTTGGAGAAAGAAAACAAAAGGAGAAAGACAAGGCAAGAAACCAAAAAACAAAAAACAAAAAGGGGGGACCCAACATTTTGCACACAAAATGTAGGGATGGGGATGTAGGGCATAAAAAATGGTGACTATCTGGGAAAAATGGCTTAGCACATTTGAGAACTACAGGATCTCTGGTTAGCAACACTAGAACAAGTCACTACTCGAAGTATCTGACAGGCAAAGAGTAACACGTCTGAGAAAATCCGGCCACCCGGGATCCATTCCATAGTCCTTTCATCAGTGGTGGCATGTGTGCTTTGGAAGGAGATCAAGCCGATGACCTCTAGGAGTAGAGAAGAGGCACTAATTACATTGAACCAGTCATCAGATTTATTCATTTCTCCTGTAGACCGGAGCTTTGTCCTGCCATACTTTTTCTTGTTATTTTGTTCATTTCTCAGTGGGAGGGCGGTACTTCTTTCACCATTAGGCTTAAGCTTAGCTAACTTTATTGGTAGTACTTCTTTCACCCTTCCACCTATTTCATGTGTTGAGTAGGGGATAAAACTCTAGACCCGGGAATAATTCTTTAAAGTTTCAGACTTGGGTCAACTAACCAGTACAACCGATCTACCCTCGGCGTGTCCGATTACTTGTTCCTTATATTTTTTTTGTTTCACTGATTGCCAGACCTCCGGAGATAAAACCCAATGGAGATTGCTCAAAATATACCACCAAACCTGTAAAACAACTCTAGAGACCGGGCCAGTTCCACTATGCTAAAGATAGATTCTTAAGTTCACCATGCTACAGACATCGTACCGGAGACCATATTTTATGCGAAGCATCCCAATCCTTACGAGAACAAACCGGGGCCTAAAAAGAAAACCAGAAATGAAAACAAAAACCACCAAAAGAGGACTGCCCCGGAGGGCAGCCGACAAGGCTATTTACAAGACATAGTACCTCCCAACAAGGCACCGGGAAAGAAATATTTACAAGCATAAGGCTTTACATAAAGTATAATTTAGGACAAATTTACCCTATTCAAAGTAGTGTTTGAGAAACTGTCCATTAACGGGCAATTGGACAGGTTCCCCAGTCATGGTGTTAAGGCGGTAAGTATTTGCCCCGCAAATTTCTGAGATTAGATATGGTCTGAGCTAGAGCCGTTGGAACTTGGTATGCTTTCCTTTCTTTTCTCGGGCCTTGTCCCACAACAGAACCAAGTATGAAGTCTTAAAAGCCTTGTATTGGGCTCTGCGGTCAAACCATCATTTTACCACTGCTTGATGATGCATGAAATGTTCAAGGGCTGCGTCTCACTGTTCTTCTATTCGCACCAGATTTAGGAGCCAAACCTCCACAATGTTGTCCCTATTTTTGAATTCCTGCATAAACTATAAAACTGGGATCTGTAAGTTAACTATGAATACAGGGTTCTGGCCATAAGCTAGATGGAACGGGGATGTTCCCAGGGCGGCCTTGATTTGAATGTGATCCGCCCAGAGGCTGAACTTCAACTTTTGATGCCAATCCTGGGGATTCTGTTCTAGCAGGTGTTTGATCACTTCAAGTAGATTTTTATTTGTAGATTCAACGACACCGTTCCCCTAGGGGTAATAGTTGCTGGAAAACTTCAGAGTGATCCTTCAATTGTAGGTCCACTCAAGTAATTGCACTGAAGAAAATGTCGGGCCATTGTCACATACCAAAGCAAAGGGCATTCCAAACCTTGTGATGATGTTTTCTTCCAGAAATTTGATAACTACGTCTGCCGTGTTATTCTTGCATGGTATAGCCTCAGACCACCGGGTGTAGTAATCAGTAGTAGTGAGAATGTATCGGTGGTTGGCAGACGAGTTGGGGTTGATTTCCCTGATGAAGTCAAATGCCCATTGGGCGAAGGGCCTAGCCTCGAAGACTGGTTGCAAAGGCATAGGCGGGTTACGCTTACGATGCGTCGTAGTTTGGCAAGTGTGGCATTTTCTCACATGAGTGTAAACATCTTTGAATATACAGTGCCAATAGTATCCAGCCCAAAGGATTTGATGGGCAGTGGCGTCGACTGAGCCATGCCTTGTTCCAAACCGCCTGTGAAATTCCTCAATCACCTTCACAGCTTAGTCTTTGTCGATGCACCAGAGGTACACTCCCTCGTAGTTCCTGCGGTAGAGCGCAGAGTCTTTGATCATGAAGTGAGCGCTTTTCATCTGCAGGGCACAACATTTATTGGGAGGTAACCCCTTCGGGCATTTTTTATTTAGTAGCAAATATACCAGATCGGTATACCACGGGTCTTTAGTGATGGACTCCACTGTGTAAGCCTGACATTCTATGCGGGGAGTCTCTTCTGCCACCGCTCGACTCAGTCCCGGCCCCCAGACTATCTTCATGGGCTACATCTCTAAATCATATTCCTAGAGGATAGCTATCCATTTCCCCCATCTTTCGCCCAACTCGCTCTGCATTAGTAGAGAATTCACGGCTTGGTCTGGAATGATAGCATGCACCTTACTCTGGAGAATGTAATGCCAGAATTTCTTCATGGCATGAACTAGAGTGAAGGCCTGCTTTTCTAGTGATGAATACTGGACTTCAGCATTCTTGAAGGGGGAGCTCATGAATGCTATTGGTCGTTCTTCCCCTTCAACCTTTTGAGTCAACACTGTCACGGCAGAATGCGACGAAGCAAATGAGTAAATGTAAAACAGAAGGGAGTAGTCCGGACTAGCTAGGACGGGTGCTTCTATTATTGTCTGCTTGATCTGGGTGAACACGTGCTTTGCTTCAGGACTCCACTCAATCTTGGTATCCTTTTTCATCATTTCATTGAGTGGTTTGACTATTTCAACGAATCCAATGATGAACCACCGGACAAAGTTGATCTTTTCAAAGAAAGATCACATCTCTTTCTTGCTACCGGGAATTTGTAAGTTTAGCAATGCTTCAAATCTTTTAGGGTCAATGGATATGCCCTTCTCAGAGATGATATGCCTGAGCAACTTTCCTTCGGTGACCCTGAATATGCACTTCTTGGGGTTGAGGGATATCCCATACCGGCGACATCTCTCGCAGATCTGAGCGAGATGGGCGGGATGGTCACGCCTGTCCCAGGAAAAGATGGTCAAATCATCCATGTAGATGATTATGCACCGATTCACAAGGCCCTTGAATGTAATGTCCATGGCCTTCTGAAATGTGGCCCCTGCATTAATCAAGCCAAAGGGCATTCTCCTATATGCAAACATTCCCGACTTGGTGGTGAACGCTGTTTTCTCCCTATCTTCATACTTAACCATGACCTGGTTATATCCGGAGTACCCATCCAAGAATGACATCATCTGGGATCCATTCACTATCTGTAACACCTCATCCAACGAAGGGAGAGGGTGATTATCTTTCTTGGAGGCCTTATTCAAGTTTCAAAAATCCACGCAAAGGCGGATCTCACCGTTCTTCTTTCTCACAAGGACTAGATTGGCAACCCATGTAGTGTGCCGGATTAGAAAGATTATTTAGGTTGACAACAATTTTTCTACCTCTTGACAAATCAAAGGCTCGATCAGTGGGTTGACCGGTCATTGCTTTTGTCATAAAGGCTTAGCATTAGGTTTCAGGGGAATAGTATGAGTCATAATGGATGTGTCGTATGTTTTCAAATCCTCATAACCCCATGCAATTATATTTATGTATTCTCAGAGAACCGCGAGAATCTTCTCCTTCTCCTCAGGGGAGCAGGAGGTGCCAATATGGATTATCTTTTCTTCATCGGGCTGGCCAATGTTTACTTTTTCAAACCTTCCTCCCTCAGAGGAAGATGATATCTTTTCCCGGGCCCTAGGGTCTGAGTCAAAGATTCGTTCAAGCGCAACCATCCCCTTTGGGATGGTTTTAGTAGGTAGGTCCATGATCCCATCATCTTCGTTACCCTGCCCAGTGTTGTCATGGTCTTGTTCCAACACTATCTGGTCTTCAAAGACACCAACATTGGCCATGAAGGCTAGGATATGTTGATCATCCTCAAAAACCTGAAAGTGGGTGACATTATCTAGAATGGACGGGGTGGGGACCATCTCAACTGAAAATCTCCAAAGTCACGAGCCAGCCATTGGCTCAAGTGTGCTCGCAGAAACAACAAGGGCATCTGGGACATAGTTCCATCATCGGGGAATGAGGTCAATGCCAAAGGCATCAAAATCTTCAATAAGGCTCCAAGCCCGATTGCGGTATGTGGCCAGTCTCTTGTCGTGACATGTATATTGACTCCGGATCTGTTTGACAACCAATTCTGAATCACCCAGAGCCCGGAGGTGGGTGACACCTTTCCTTAACATAAATAAGAGTCTAAGGACCAAAGCCTTGTACTCCGTAACGTTATTTATGCATTTGAACTGTAGTTTATAGGATGCGAGGAAGGATTTTCCTCACAGGTTGATTAACTCTACCCCGGCCCCGCAGCCTTGTTTGGATTAGGACCCATCGAACTTGAGGGTCCACAAACCGCTATTCGTAGTTTGGGGCTGGGGAGTGAGAGTAGCCTTTGGATTATTTTTGGGAGACTTAGGAGGAGCTTCCTCCTAAAATGTTGGCGTGCAGGTAGGGTTTACCTCTGGAGGAGTTTGGATTTGGGATTCCCAGGGAGATGGCACCAAAGGAGTGTGTCTTATAGGAACACTGGGCTCCAAGGAATCAACTATATGTTCTTTATTCTGGAAGGCATCGATGCGCCGGGTGGCGACTGAAAGGCAGGGCCCACACTCTAGCTCTAAATGTTTTTGATAATGTACTCAACACCAAGTGCCAGATAGGAGTGTAGCGAGGGTCGCTGTGGCACCTTGAGAGTCAACCTCAACCCTCAGCTTTTTCTCTAGGTCATGGGTTCTTTGCAGCACTATGGGATCTTCCCCAGGGGTGAAATCGAATGTTAAGATTTCAAAGGGTCGGTATACCCTGGGAGAAGTCTCAGAGAAGAAGACCTCACTGACCCTCCCAACCTCGGTAAGGGCCTGTTTCATTTGGGGTTCACTTTTGACCTGGATCTTGTTTGATTCTCCTTCCCAGGGGAGCCATAAATGGGCGAAGTCGGTCAAAAAGTATCGATTCAAGGACTTAGACCAATTCTAACTTAATAACATCCCATAAGTCTCTGGGATGTCCACCACTTGGACGTCGATTATGCTGGCTATCCTAGGGTCCTGGATAAGCTGTATCTGGACGTTCTTCAATTCCCCCACCATTTTCACGGCTGTCTTATCCAGCTGGATTAATGCACCATTAGATGGGGTGGAATGAAATCTGAGCTTCTGACATATGGATAAGGGCACGATGTTACCTGAAGCTCCGGAATCTACTAAGAAATTGTGTATGTTTTTGCCTTGGATATTTAGGCTTAGTAGGAAGGGAGGATCTTCATTGTTCCCCCAGAAGATGGCTGCGTTAGCATCTTTGAATGAGACAGTCTTGGGTGGGCGATTGATGACTTCTAGGTTTCCCAAGAGCTTCAGAAGAGACTTCTTCTACTCGGGACAGTTTAGCAAGACCTCCATCAAGGTCATGAAGGTGGTGGTCTATTCTAACGCCCTTGTAATGTTGAATCTTCCTCTAGAGAATTGGTGATTTTCCTCAGCCAGGTCTTTCGCTTGGTTAGAGCTAGAACCCTTTAGAGGAGCGGGTTAGTCGGTTGCGTTATCTTGGGGAGGAGGAGTGTCCTTGATAGGGGGCATAGGCATGTAAGCTGGTCCTTTACCAACCTGACTCTGAGTATTGTATGGAGTCCGTGGGTTGGTGAAGGCATTGGTCTCAAAGGGTGGGATAGATTCATCAAAGAATCCATGCAATTCGGATTCCTCTTCATCTTCCCTGGAAGTTCCAAAGAAGATGGTCTCACAAGTGAAGGCATTGTGGGTTGACTCCTGCATAGGAGGCTCTGGAGGAGTAGCATCATGTTACTGCTGTCTGTCTAGCTGGGAGATCATGATGACTTTTTCCAATGTGGCACAATTTACCTCATTGTGTGAACCCGTGTCGTGCAATCTACACCAATTAGTCATGGGCTGGAAGTCTGCAACTGGTGTGAAATGTGATGGTCCAGCACCATTTTGGTTGGCATTTTGGTTCGGAGGTGGACCTCTGGTGTTCGTGTTATTGTTCCATTGCTGTTGATTGGGCCTAGGCCCATTGTTGAAGTTTCTTCCCTCGACATTGTTGTTTCGTTGGCTGGAGAAGATATTCCCCCTCTAGGAGTTAGAATTTTGGTGTGCGTAGGACCCCGCCTTCAGTTGACCCATGTCCACAGTCAAGGTAGACAACATTCGCCGGAGGGACTCAACCTCAGTGGTAAACTGAGTATTGGTGTCATAGTTTGACGGTTGTTGTTGTTGGTTTCCCAGGAAGGCAACAGTATTAGCCAGAGTCAAGGGTGGCAATCCTCCAGTCGCGGATGACTGAAAGAAGGGCACACCAGACGGTTGTGCCTAAGGCTATTGCGCCTGTTGTGGCTGATTCCAAGGGAAAGCTTCCAGACCTGGTACCGCCTAAGTCTGCGTTGGATAAATGTACCAGGCCTGCTGGTCTATCAGCGGTGGTGGGGGATTCATTGCCATCGAGGGAGCACCCATTGCCAGATTGGGGTTATACCCCCCGACATACGTTGTTCCACCGGGGATCATGTTGTAGGGCGTGCTCTACCCAATCCCGCCTGGGGATTCATTGAGACCATGGGATAATTCTAAAGCTAGGTTGTAAACCTTCGCCAAAGTGTCCTGATCACCCACGACGGTTGTTCTCCAAAGGAGAGTGGCAACGAAGGGGTCCATCGCGTTAAGGTAAGTCTGTATGGTTACTTCTGGGGATGGAATGAAAGGGCCTGTGCACCGCTTCAAGGCACGCTGGAACTGATGGTTGAATGCTACAAGAGGTTCATTGGGTTCCTTCCTAATAGAGATGAACTGGCTATGGGACCAGGCTGGATCCACATGTATGTGAAAGGCAGCCAAGAAGGCATCCTCCATGTCTTGCCAACTGTTAATGGAGTTGGCGGGAAGGTTAAGGTACCAGTTCAACTCACCTTGCCCTAAAGACAAGGGAAACATCTGGGTCACAACATCTTCATGCTGGATCTGGTGTCAGTTCATGGCATCCTTATATGCCTATAAATGCTCTTTTGCGGTCCGTGAGCCTAAGTGCTCATATCATGGGTAGATCTTCTCTGGGTGCAAGGGTAAGTCATTGATTGCGCTAGGAAAAGTTCCCATTGGGGACCTGGTGTTTCTAAAATATGCCTCCAGTGGGGGAACTAGATTTTGAGTAGTTTGAGCGACAGTTCCTGGGATTGTCTGAGAAGTTTGGGTATTCTGAGGTATGCTAGACCCCCAAAAAATAGTGGTTGGTGTGGTTTTCGGGGTTCATTTCTTTCGAGCAGGAGGCTCAAGTTCGACAAACCTTCCGGGGTTTGGGGCAGACCTAAGGATTCTTTCAAATTTTGCAGGGGAGAAAGACCCAATCCCATTGAAGGCTTGACTCCTAAAACTATAACTTGGGGAACCCTCGAGAGGTGTAAAATCAAAATCTTGAGAGGGGGACGAGTTCATACCCTCCTTCTAGCGCCAGTTTTTGTTGACGGGGTTTTGCTGACCGGGTCCGCCAATAGTCATAAGTTGTCACCGGGTACTGGGGGTACCGGCCAACTCTGGCTACAAAGGTTATCTGGGGAAGTTAGGTTCCCTGGGCCTCCAAGCACCTGGATGTCGGGTCATGACGGTGTGGGGCTTAGTTGGGAGAGGTGACTATTTTTGAGGGGGATAGCTGGTTTCTTCAAGTCGTTCTCTCTAGATATTCAGTAAGGTGAGGTTCCTCCAAGCATTCTACACTTAGCAAATAAAATGAAAAAGATCCTGCAGGGTTAGAAGCACTTCATCTAACTATAGTTATGCTTAAACATTCAAAACATCGATAGTGCTCTGATATACTACACTAAATACCGAAGAAATACTCAACCATCAGCTAGTATTTTATCAGTAGCAAGGGAAAAGAGGTCGTTAATCTACTTGACATATCAGAGAAAAAGACATAAAGAAAATGAAATATAAAATACCATTAACTCAAAAGTTTGAATGCTAACAACATCATTGCAAAGAATTCTCCCTTCTTCATTAATATTTCTTCCAGCAAGCACTGGTGTGTGATACAATGGTGGCTCCAGGGGAGCATCTAACTATTAGAAAGTGAAACAATGAAGCATTGAGCTCTGCAACTAAAATAAAAAATTGCTTTTCTATTATTGTGGACAACAAAATCATCAATTTTGCCGACCCTTAGAAATGGGCCGGTCTTACTATTTATACACATTTTCTTCTAACCCTAACCCTAACCCTATTTTACATCATGTTTCAATAAAATACAATATTCGGGGGCCGGTACTACTTGTGCCACCCTTCAAAAGACCTTGAGATGGAGTAGGCCTGACATGTCATAAGAATGAGACAAGAATATACAGCGAAAGAATCAGCCTCGAGAAGAGAGCCAGGAGAGGGAAGAAAGAAATCAAACCCCCGGGGATCGAGGCTACATGCCTCATAAATGGGAAATGTGGTGCCCTGTCTCCAATGTGCCAGGTGTACCTCTGAAATGGCACCTCAAGAAGACCATCTGTCAGAAAGCCAACTGTTGATCTGATGCCCCCTTGATGTAGCCAACTACCTTCTGACAGTCTTTATTAACTGCTTCTGAAAGTGACCGGTTAGCCTCGGGGACTGGGACATGGATCACTTGAAAGAATATAAAATTTGGGATCCGAGACTCTGGGATCTGGGAACTTACATTCTGAAAGAATAAAGAATACCAAATATTTGGGTTTTCTCCGGCCTCCGGAGAAACCTTATTGTTGTTTGTTATCATTGAAGGCCTGGAGGAGGAGGGAGATGCCATCTTCATCGATATCCTTCAACTCGGCCCTTCAGTACTTAGCCACCTCAATTTGTTCCCCCAGGTCTGGAACATTCTCTTTAAATTCATCAGCCATTTTTTCCGCGTCGTGGCCACTAAGCACCATACGAGTTAATCTCGTCATTTGAGCACCATCTATTCCCTCGGGGGACTGATATCGGGAACTCATCATTTCATCAAAACTCCCCAAAACTGAATCTTCTGGCGTGCACGTATCTGTACTGAGGGGGTCAGCCCTAAATTTTTTTGTTACAAAAGACTTGCATAAATTGAAAGAATATTTCACTGCATTGACCTTCTCCTATAGAGTCCCCACTAGTTGCTTGGTTACCTCCAATGTGAGGTCAAGTCTGGAGTGTTGGGTTCTCACGAAATCAAATGATTCATCCTCCAGAATTCCAGATTCAGAAACCATTTCCTCCCCTAGGCCGAGGAGTTCTTCAAGCTCTACCTTCCATGCTTGATAGTTTTGAATATCACCCTCCCATAGGTCAATGAGAGTCTCTGCCTGGTGCAGAACATGTCGGGCCACATATAAGTCTGGGAGGGTAGATACCAGGAAACGCCGGGTGTTCCCTATTTGCAAAGTGACCCATTCGTTGACCGCCTGGGCTTTCTTCTTCATTGCTCGTAAGGAGTCTATGTCGCTCTGCGGTAGTGGAGCGTTAGATGTGGAATCCTCCAGATGGGTAGCGTTTATAGGTCAGGCCAGCTCAGTAAGAAACCCCATAAAGTTTTCATTTTTCTTGTTTTTGTTTTGAGCCTTTGGGTCTCTTTTTCATAACGGGCCTCCACTGCCCTAGCTACCTCCTTCAACAGGTCCACCTCGCCCTATTTTCCTCTCTTTCCCAGTGATACCTCTGTAATGTTATAATCTTCAGGCTCTATGGTTGCTTCATCAGCGTCTGGGGGAGGTGTCGCCACAATGACAACTGTTTCTCCGCCTGACCCGGTTTGAAGAGTATGAACCATCTGAGCTTTCTTGGCCTTTGGTGGGGCCTGGACCTGAGCCATCATTTTGGCCAGGGGGAGAGGAGCTCTGGGAGTAGACAGAGCCTTTCTTTTCTTTCTCTCCACTAAACACTAAGGCGGAAAGGGTGGCTTATTCACCAAATTCTATTTTTTTGGTTCTTCCTCGGTGCCTTGTGACTGTTCTTTCTTAGTGGTGCGGGTCTCATCCACCCCTTTGCCTATGTCTTTTACTTTATTGGAAATATCCTCCCCAGTGACATTTATTTCCTCAGCCTTGTCCTCTGTATCCATCGCTTCATTTGGACTCCTGTCGGCTTCCTCGGGGATTTCTTCCTCTTGTTACCCCTCTTGTTCCTCGACATCTGTCGTCGGGATTTCCTTTTCTATCGGAACATCCTTGGCAATAGTGGAGGTACTAGGCCAAGATTTAAAGTCTAGGCCATGGTAATTACTTTCCCAAGGGTCACCCCTAGGAGTGGCATTTGGAATGTGGTGGCTGGGGTTATTGTTACTCCCGTAGGTCTGGTTCCCCTAGCAGATGCCATTTGTTCAATCTGCCTTTGTTGGTCTACTCCCAGATCTTGCATCTCTGGAGCCTCAGAGGTGATCTCTGGCTCTGGTTCCTTTTCCTCTTCTATCTGCTCTTCCTACTCTTGTGCAGGTTCTTGTTCCATAGCTTCCTCTTGGGCTAGGACTTCGGCCTCTGTTTGCTTGGTGTCCCCCTGCAGGTTCCTGAACTCGTCGGTTGTAAAGACATCATCAAATTCATCTTATAAGGGAGGACTGGCTGGGACTTCATCAGGCTCTGTTTCTCTCTCTGGCTCCAGGGAACTAGAAGAGAGGATCTCCACTTGTGGGGTCTGGGGCATACCCAACCTTGGCTCTGCCTTAGGATTTTGGTTAAGCCTCTTCCTTCTTCGGGTAACTAAGGGTGGCCCTGCATCCCTTAGTGCTACTTGGTCCATTGGATCTACCCCCATTGCATTTACCATCAAGGCTACCAATTATGGGGAGGAAGGGGGATGAATTGGCCCGGCCATGAGTACTGGAGTGGCCAGCCATGTGATTAACTTCTTCCTCATTTGTTGGGAGGCTGCCACTGACTGCTTTATTTATTCTTTTATGGGGACTTCTTTCATAGGAGGAGTTGTATATATTCCTTTCCCTTTATCCAATCTCTGTGAGGAAGTCCCGACCCCTGGAGTTAACTTTTGTACTGGCTGGGCTGCTCTGCCGGCACTCCTAGGGCACACCTTCTTGAAGTAAGCATGGCTGCACTTGACCACCTCTCGGGTGAAGTCCTTAATTGGTGGCCCTTCCTAGGCGTCCCAATTTACCGGTGGGAGGGCCATTGTATTGATCCCCTTTGCTTTGTACTGGGGATCGATCGTGGGCCAACATCCGAGAAGTCCTCCGGGAAGCTCCGGAGCTTCAACCTTTCCATCATGCTTGTCATCATCTTGACATAGTGCCAGCTCCGCACCTCCACATCATCCTAGAAATCTTCCCAAAAGTCCTCCATATGGTAATGATGGGGCTCTAAAGCCCGGGGAAGTGTCATTGCAATCTTGTTGTGCGGATCAAAATTCTTCTTCGTCAAGTAGAACTCTTCTAGGTTGTAGCTTTTAAGCTCGTTATCTGCCTCTTTTGCGGCGTCCAGACTACATGAATAGTTCCCACAAGTGATTGGGAATGGAATATTGGTTACCTTCTTTAAGGAAAAGAATGCATGCAACTCCATCATCTGCCTGCAGTATTCCAAGAGAACTATCTTGTCCCCATAGTGCTTGGGAAACAAGTAAGGTTTCTCGGAGAAGCCAGTGACCCTAATATAAGTGTGTTGTTGGAATTGGGTGTAGTAATGTCTGTATCTCTGGACCAAATTCATTACCTTTGTGGATAGGCGATATCCTGCATCCCGGGTGAGTGTGAGCAAGTGATAGTAAACGAACACGTCGTTTACTCTACAAAAACTGGGGAAGCTGGCCTCCCATTGAATCTGTGGGAAGTAATCCCACGGGGCTTTTTGATTTGGGCCAAGCTCGAGGATTCCATCTGTGAGTAGCCCATGGGCATGGGGCCTCTGCTGTGCTAGGGCCCAAAAAACATAAGAAGTCATGTAAAATTTCTTCTTCTTGGCTAGTTGGAGGAACTGGGAGTCGAAGTGGTTTGAAATTATAGCTGCCCAGTCGAAGTACCCTTCCTTAGTGGAGATGCCGAGGAGGAAGTAATACATCCATGGAGTGAATTCCCAGGAAGAGGGTTGCCCAAAGACTCGGGACAGTGCTATCATTCCCATCTGGATGCTCTCTTTGAACTCGGACCTAGGAATCTCTATCTTCATCCTCTTGGGGTCCCTCTTCGGGACCTTGAGCCACTGATTGTTCATATATATCCGAGCGGCCTCCTCCAATTGTGTGAAATGGGCCAAGGCATCTGACCTTGTAACCACAACAGGTTTTTCAAGTTGAGGGATCCCAAGACCCGCCTAGAAGGTGTCAGGGTCAAGGGATACCAAAGGAGTAGGGTACCCGGTGTGTTCTGCAGCTGCGAGCATAATAGCCCGGACAAAAGAGTTGTAATTGGCAGCCATTGTCAGAATAAGCTCTGGATATTGTACAGAGTATGAGAAACAAGCCGCCTTAAGAATCCTGGAGTCCTCGACATTGATGGCTAGCTGATCTCCAGCCTATCGCTGGATGTACATCATTTTCACTAAGGCCTGCATCTCGGGCCATGTCCCGACGCTAGTGTCGGTAATGAGTTTAACTGTAGACTTGATCTTTAAGCTCATGATAACACTGTCTTTCACAAACTTCATGCTCAGGGGCAACTTCTCCAAAGCCCTCTCTATTTTAGATTTAACAGCCGCTATGGTAGCCACTGTGGAAGGTAGTTCTTGACTTCCGGATGGTGAGGATGCAGATGCTTCAGACATGTTTGGAAGTGTACTCTGAAAACCTGCATGGAAAAGTGACCGTCAGAATGCATTAATAAATAAATACTCTAAGATCCAGAGATCTTATCACCGTGATGTCTGCTTTCCCTGAAAAGTTAGTTTCATTCAAAAACTCCGGAAAGCACATACATATTATGAACTTAGGAATTTGATTGACCATCCGGGTCCAGGAATTTTATCACATTTGGTAAGAAGGACATGGGATGGATGATGGCAGGAGACCTGGAGGCCAGAGAGGTAACTATTGGTGAAGATGTGCAAAAAGACAAACTGTCAGGCCCACGTGGGCGCCACGTGGGTAGGTAATAAATAGGAGTTATGGCGATGACGACGGAGCCAATTGTCTGAATGCGCGAAAAGTGAAGGCCACTTGGACAGATTTAAATGCGTGTATGGGACATAAATGAGGGCCAGGCTAGTTTTACAGAGGAGAGAGAAAACCACCTGTTTGAAACCGGCTGAGAGCTGAGTTTCAAATAGGTGGTATTCTACTCAAAACAAGCTTACGGGTGAAAAACCAGCGACACGGGAACCTCGACGAGCTTGCTAAACTAGTTGAAAGGATATACATAGGATATACATTGGAGTTGAGGGATATATACATAGAGAACAGAGGGATATATAACAAATATACACTAAAATTACACATATACACACCGCAAAATGAATATCTACAAGAAACCAGGCAAACACAGACTATTTACAGCTTCCTACACTATTTATAGGCTAACTACGCCTGCATAGAGGGCGGACAACCCTTTGATAGAGCCGACCCACCAACGGGTAGCAAAACCAGAATGAAACAAAAACAACCAAAACAGAAGAAAGAGGCAAAGACAACCGAAAACAGAAAGAAAACAACACCAGACAGAAGGAAAAACTGAAGGGAAAAGGGGCACCAACCTGAGAATGCGGAAAAGAGGAGGAAATAAGCCTCCATGGAAGCTTTATAATAGCTGCAACCTTCAAACGATCACAATCAGCCACCACAAACCACTCATAATCGCTCAAAAATGATTGAACTATTTAGCACTGGATTATCGTTAAATCTCTGCAAATCGCTCTGATTGCCTGAGTGTTTAATCATGGTAAATTTGAAAATGACAGGTAACTTCTATTTATACCCATGGTAAAAAGAAATCCACCTCTTCATTAGTAAACTCCAGACAGACAGACCTCCAAACTCTGGGCCTAGGGATTCCCCGCGATGATATCACCTTAAGGAAAGAGAACATCATGGCGAAGAATCCCAGAGTCTGGAATCTGGCTCCCAACAAAGGATGACAAACTCTGGGACCAAGGTCCCTGAGGCACAAGAAACCAATTAAACAAAACACAACCACGGGGTAGAAAACCCCGGAGAAAGAAAACAAAAGGAGAAGGACAAGGCAAGAAACCAAAAAGAAAAAAACAAAAAGGGGGGACCCAACATTTTGCACACAAAATGTAGGGATGGTGATGCAGGGCATAGCAGAAAGAAGGTCCTATGTTCACAAGGGAGAACTAATTGGTGTGGAGTGGTAGAATGAAGTTTTATCTAAAGGGTATGAGAAATCAGTATTGGAATCATGTTGTTACTAGATATGTTACACCACCTAGAACTTGTTGACGGGGTTTTGTGGACCGGGTCCGCCAACAGTCATAAGTTGTCACCGGACTTCGGAGAGATCGGCCAACTCCGCCTGTAAAGGTTGTCCGGGGGAGATAAATCCTCTGGGCCTTCAAGCACCTGGGTGTCGGGTCACGACGGTGCGGGGCTCGGTTGGGAGAGGTGACTGTTTTCGAGGGGGATAGCTGGTTACTTCAACTCATTTCTCCCAGAGATTCAGAA
>MU226328.1:1388459-1400051 GCA_018584345.1 Thuja plicata
AAACACCTAAAAAATAATCTTGAAGCAGCCCTTGAAGAACTTGACACATATGAAAAAGAAAATGAAGATCTAAAACTAAAAGTTGAAGGCATGCAAATACTTATCAAGAAACTGAAAAAAGAATTAAAGAATTATTCTTCAAATGATTTGGGGGAAGTAGTCAAAAAGTTGAATGAAGAAAATTCATCTCTGAAGGATCAGATTGAAGAATTAGATGAAAAGATATGTAACAATCAAGATGCCTATGATGATCAAGTCAAAGCAAACAAGCAGTTAGATGAAGAACTAAGACAAGCAAACATTGAAATCTTGGAACTAAGAAACAATAAAGAGAAGATGGAATCTGAATTGATTGCAGCAAAGAATCATATTGACAACTTACACACAAGCAAGGATCTGATAGAATATCAGTTGTATGCTCAAAAGGTGAAATGGGATACCAGCGGTATAGGATACAATGAAGCACAAATTTAGATTGATGCCATGCAAGAAAGAATGAAAGAATCAAAGGACATCAAAGATACTAAGGAGATTGGAAATCAGACTGAAGACAATATTGAACCACCTAAGGATGAATGCAAGCTAGTTGACAAAACTTGTTATGCTTATAACAAGCATGGACATATTTCAAGGAATTGTAAAGAGGTAAGACCCTTCAATGGTTACTGTTATTCATGCAATAAATTTGGTCATAGAGCTATGAATTGTAAAACAAGTCAGAAGAACAAGAATCAAAATAATCAAAGAAATCAGAATCAGCAAAGACAAAGAAGTTATCCTCAACAAAATGTTAGAAGCCCTCAGAACATTACAAGTCAGATATGTAATCACAATGGTCATTTAGCTAGACAATGCAGACTGGTAACTCACACCAATACACCGAAGAATATTAGACCTCCTATCATTTGTAAGTAGGAGTATATAATCTGAAGAAGTCATGAAAAATAGATCAGATATTGCAGAAAAGAAGTATATGAAGAAAAGGCTCAGTGAATTGGTTAGCAACTTTACACTTGATCTTAGTTCACTCAAAGTTGGTCAAGCATCCTTGAAAGAGTTTGCAGCAAAAGGCAGAAAGATTATTGCTGACTGTATGAATCAGGAAATTTAAGTGCCCATCATTACAAAGAAGATCTAGGAGGTAGAGGCTATGATAGAGAAGATAAGGAAATCTGTGGAAGATCCCTCCACCGATATCAATATGTGTATATTAGGGGAAGATTGATAAGATTGAGAAGGTAGAGAAGATAATATCAAAGGGTGAGTAAATTAATGTATAGAATATGGATTCTATCATATGATCAAGGTCCTAGCACAGACTTGGAGAAGATGGAGAAGCTACAATATGCATTATGCGCCCATCTATAGATTGTTAATTCACTGATTACATTTTGGGAGAAAGAGATCTAGAAGTTGCAGATTGCATATCCAGATATGTATGCTGAGTAAGTACATAGAAGTGTTTTTGAGCACCTTTTTCATTAATGTCAAAGTGGGAGTAGAGTATGAAGAATATGGAATCTAGTATATGATAAAAGGGAGATATAAGATAGAGAGTTTTTATATAAAAGTACAGATAGTAACTTAACCATATTCCTTTGTTGCCATTAATGAAAAAGGGGGAGATTGTTGGAAAGTTGACTATACTGAAGTATATAAATTTATTTAGTGTATTCATTATGGCAACAAAGTCATATGAAGTTTTGGAGTCAGCACACATTATCAGAAGATCAGAAATTGGCTAAGTACAGAAAATAAGACAGAGCAAGGAATAGACTGTTATAGTTTTGATTAGCGTGTGTTCATATGTTATCCAAATGATATGTGCCTTTGAATATAAGCTTATGATTATTTTTAAATTCTAATTCTAAGAGAGCATTATCAGATCTGCAAGTATGAAGAAGATACAACCAGTTGAAGAGGTACAACCAGTGAATGCCAGAACACGACAGAGATCATGGAAAGAGCCGATAGAGATTGTTTTGGCATGGAAGTTTCACTCATCCTTAGGACTTGCGCCTTTATATTAGTGATTTTTAGTGACCTAAAAATCTATGGTTAAAAGCGCATGACTTGATTCATCCAGGATAATTAGTTAGAGCTAATTTGGTGGAGCGGACTATGTGAAAAGATGTGTCTATTCGGTTTAAGTAAAGCAGTTATAATTAATGTTAAGCCAACTTAATGAAGGGTTGCGTGGTTATGTAAGTGATAAAGATACATGGTAAAAAGGTTTCCTAAAGTTGAAATGTTCATATCATTTGAGGAAGTACTTATAGAAGGTCATTTGTGATGGGAAAAGTTGTGGAAGCCAGAGATAAGAAAAGCATAGCAGAGTGTAAAGGCAGCAAAGATATATCTATCATATGTTGATGATATAGATATTGAAGTAGAAGATTTTAGAGTGAAGATAAGATTTTTTTAGTTCTTTAAAAGAGGTTAAAGCATCAGCGCAAAAAAGGAACTGATCAGACAAGCAGTGTCACATCAGCAGTTCACCTTGTAGATACAGTGTGTATCGAAGATCTAGAAGGTTGTAGCCTTCACCACTTGAGCAGTGTGCTCTTGGACAGTGAGTCCACCACCCCTAACAGGGTTATTGTAAAAGACTCCTAATAGGGTCTGACCCTTAACAAAGTCACTGTACTTCATGTATTGTAAAGACAACTCCTAATAGGGTTAAGGATCTTCTAACAAGGATCATAAGACACTAGTACAAAATATTTGTGGGTACTAATTCCCACTGGGGTTTTCACCTACATTGGGTTTCCCCATAATCATATATGGTGTTATGTGTTGTGTATATTTATCTTTCTTGCATTGATATTCAATTTTATTACATAAGCATTAAGTAAAGATTCAGATAATAAGAAAAAGTATTAATTGATAGATCATTGATTCACCCCCCCCTCTCAGTGATCCTAATCCTAACAGAATATTGTTAGAGGTTTTCCACAACTAGTAAAACTAGACAATGTCATGTGCAAGGAATGTCAGTTGGGAAAGCTAACTAGTTATATTTTTACCAGTAAGTCTTTTTCATCTGAAAGTATTTTGGATTTAGTACATACTGATTTGTGTGGTCCTATGAGAACAAGAAGCTATTATGGAGATAAGTACTTTATGTTTTTTGTTGATGATTACTCTAGAATGACGTGGGTTACTTTTCTAAAAGATGAATCAGATGAATTCTATATGTTTAAGGTGTTCAAAGCATGAGTTGAAAAGAAAACAATTAAGAGTCTAAAGTGCTTGAGATCTGACAGAGGTGGTGAGACCACATCTGTGGAATTCACTGATTTTTGTGAAGAACATGGAGTTAAAAGGAAAATCTTAGCACCTAGAACTCCTCAGAAAAATAGGGTTGCAGAGAGAAGAAACAGATCTATTATTGATGTTGCAAGAACCATGATGATTCAAAAAGATGTGTCTCTGATGTTTTGGAGAGAATTTGTTTGCACTATTGTTTATACATTGAACCGGGTACATGTGAAGAAGGGCACAAATAAGACTCCCTATGATTTATGGTTTGGTCACACACCTAGTGTTAAATACTTCAAAGTTTTTGGGAATAGATGCTAGATAAAGAGAGATGAATATTCAGGGAAATTTGATCCTAAGAGTGATGAAGGAATATTCCTAGGTTATTCTGTAAAGAGGAAAACATATAAGTGTCTAAACAAAAAAACCAAAATGATGATAGAAAATGAAAATGTGAAGATTGATGAATTCTCAGATTAGAATGATGGTTCTAACAAGAATAAGTCTGAAGATGATCAAGGGATAGTATATGTTCAACCGGTGGAAAAAGAATTTGAAATTCAGAACAATGAAGATGTACCGGTTCAATAGGTAGAAGAGGCTCCTAGATCTGAACTGGTGCTACCAAGGTATGTAAAGTTGAATCATTCCACTAATCAAATTATTGGTGATAACAATTTTAGTGTTCAGACTAGAAGAAAGATTAGAGAAAGTACCAGTCTAATTTATGAGCATGAACTTAAATCTGTTATAGAGGCATTAAAGAATGAAGATTAGGTTAAGGTCATGGAAGAAGAATTATACGAAATAAAGAAGAAAAATACATGGGTACTTTTTCCTAGACCTGTTGATAAGAATGTAATTGGAACTAAGTGGGTCTTCAAGAATAAAATGATGAATCTGGTGAAGGCCTCTAACTAAGGAGTATGGGAAAGGATGGGAACAAGTCATCCCTCAAGCAGAGTTTTCCTATAATGACAGTACCAATAGGACTAATGGTAAGAGTCCATGTGAAGTGGTGTATGGATTACATCCAAGGGGTGTTTTTTAGCTTACAGACTTAAAATGTTATGAAGGGATCAGTGGACATGAAGATGACTTTGCTTAGTCTATGAGAGAAGTCCATGAGTAGGTGAGAAGGACATTAATGGAGGCTAATCAGAAGCTTAAAGCTAAAGTGGATGAAAGGAGAAGAGGCTTACAATTTGAGGTAGGAGACTTGGTGATGGTTTTTTTGAACAAAGCCAGACTCCTAAAAGGCATACCAAGAAAGCTACAAATGAAGAGGATTGGTCCATGCAAGGTGTTGGCTAAGTATGGCTCCAATGCCTACAAAGTAGATTTACCAAAGGAGATGTCCATTTCCCCTATCTTTAATGTGAAGGATTTGATTAAATACAAGGGTCTAAAGATAGAGGAGCAAGAGTATAGTACAAAGGTGAATAAGTATGTGGTAGAACTCAATGTTCTAGATCAGATCAAGCCTCAAGCTGAGAAGGTCCTAGATTCTAGAGTGAAGAAGAAGACTAGACACAAGATCTACATGGAGCACCTAGTGAAATGGAAGAATCAACCTGAATCAAAGGCTACTTGGATAGCAAAGGGTGATTTCAAGAGGCATGGCATCATCCTGGAGCTCATCACACCTCGGGTACACTGACTTTCTTGTTGCAGGGGGAGAATGGTGCAGGAGCACCTTAGGGTCTTAGTTTGATCCTAGATTCAATTTTTTCTTGTAGGTGGTTCTAGCCAACCACCAATGAACAAGGAATAAGATAAAGTCCCAAGGTGTGTGTGTAAATAGGAGTTGTTAAGTGTTTTCTTTGGTTAAGTCCAAGAAGGTCCTAGACAATCAGTTTTGCAATAGGTGACTAGGAAAGTCAAAGTTGGTCAAACAGTGACCAAGATCCCAAAATGAAGGGACAAGTGTTATTTTGTTGTTTTTAGGTGATTTGATATCCAATGGAATGATTTTGGATCAAGTTGAGCAAGTCAGAGTAGTTGTAAGACAAAATTAAAAAAGTTGCTCATGACAACATTTCCTAGAATGTTGCATTCAGTATTTAATGGGTCCAGATCCTAACCTTAGGGTCTGAGCATGTGGGGATGAACTATATAAGGTTATCCAAACTCTAATTGAAGGGTTGGTTTTTAGATTGTACGGGCTGACTTAGTGGAAGAACTATTTTTGTGATACAAAGACTAGTTTTGAGCCATCATCCAACCTTAATGGATTGAATGGTCTACTGTAATGCTTTGAGGTGTTATTTATTGTTATGTAATTAATATTTGTGGATTTTATTTGAGAATTTGGTACATTTCCTTGTCATTTTGTAAATTCTATAAGTTATTCTGGTTCGCTATTGTAAACAGTATCAACCATGTAATATGGCTCCTGCTTGAGTTCTCATGGTTGGATCTTAATGGCCACTTATAACCAGGAAGGGAACTCTATACATAGTGTAAATATGTCTTTAGGGTTCATTTTATGTAGGGGAGCTATTTATGCAAGTAGGTCCTAGGTGAGTACATAGGTATCCAGTTAGGAGTTTACACAGTTGCAGAGGCAAGAAGCCTTGTTTAATGGATTGGTTTGTGTCAATAATGACTTGGATAGTGTAGGGGAATGTGACAAGGTCATGTGTATGAAAGGAGAAGTGCAGAGGATTCCATTAGAGCACATGGTGAGAGAAAAGAAGACAGATTGGTCTACATACCCTAGAAACCCTTGAAAATAGGGGTTTGCTGAAAGTCCTATGTATGGACACTTTGGAGACCTAAGACCTAGGAAATATTGAATCCTAGGAGGTCCTTAGAAAGAATAAATAGTCAGGTTGGTGGGTTGTTAAGGTGGATTGGAAGATATTCCAAGTTTGGTGGTTTTAGGAGGCCTAATTGGACTAAAAAGGCTACAAGGCCTAGAAAATAGGAAAGAATGAACTCGATGGGAAATATATGAAAGAACCTATCAAAATGAGACAAGATGAATTTAAGGTGAAGGGGAAATAGTGTGAACACCTATTTCTATTGCCAAGAATAGTTTGGGAGCATAGATAATCAAATTGAGCCTATGGATGCACAGTTGAGTAGAGAAGGTTTGAGGAGAGTTTGAAGTTGGTGGAGAGATCTAGTGGCAGTAGAGGGACCATAGGAGTGTCCTCTAGTTATGGTAGAGAGAAGTACCCTAGTAAGGTTAGTGAAAGGCCTTGAGAAGAGAAAGAAAGCTCTTGTGAGTTAGAACTCCCCATCAAAGTGGTATCAGAGCCATTGAAAGGCTTGAGAAGTGAGTATGCGTGCTAGAGGTAAGTGAGTCAATTGGTGAGAGTACCATGGTGACCAATGCAGAGTTGGAAATAGATTTGTGAGAACAAAAAGAAAAAGAATAGACTCCTAGAAGAAGGTATGGAGGAGATGAATTATAAATTGGCAGAGGTTACAGAGACTGCAAGTAAAGTGAAATAATAGTTAGAAGAGGATAAAGATAAAGGAAAGACTAAGATTGAAGAGAATGTGGAACTAGAACTAGACCCTCCACTACCTAAGGAACCTTTCCTCAAAGCACTTAAAGAAATAAGTGACAAAGAATTAGAAGGTATCCCTGTATTTTCTGGCCGAATGGATGCAAAATTGGTGATGGAATGGGTTGAAGGCATGGAGAATCACTTTGAATGTGATGAAATTACATAGGCACAAAATGTGAAGATATCTAAATCAAGATTAAGAGGACAATCACTAACTTGGTGGAATTTCTTACAAGAAGAAAGAGAAAGAGAAGCGAAGAAGCCAATAGTCAATTGGAAGGCTATGGTGGCTAAGGTAAAAGAAAATTACCTACCAGAGGATTATGACATCCAACTGCATAAAAAGAGATACAATCTCAGACAAAAGGACTTAGATGTGGCAACCTACATAGAAGAATTTCAGAAATTATGCCTTAGGTCCAGAGTGCAATAGATAGAAAGAATCAAAGTAGCTAGGTATATCAATGGACTTAGGTGGAACATTCAAGAGGAACTAAGCCTCTTTACCTTAAGTTCTATCCATGGTTGTTCTCAAATGGCCCTTAAGGTGGAATAAAAACGTAGAAAGAAGCAAGATTCAAGCTCTAGGGGTAGAGGAAGAGGTAGAGACTCTAGAGGAGGATATAGAGGAGGTTCTAGTGGAAGAAGCAATGACACCAGAGGTCAAGGAGACTCTAAGATCATTGAGAAAACAAATGAGTCAAATAATAGAGGAGGCTATGGCATAGGAAGAAGTTACCACAGTGGTGGAAGATGTAGATATGGTGGTTTTGGAAGAATCTCACATTTTACTTCAATGAAATTCTATAACTGTGTACAATTGGATCACCCTGCCTATAAGTGTCCAGATAAGCCATCATCTTCACAAGGAGGTCAAAAGAAAATTGCATATGTGCAAGAAGAAGACACTACTAAACACTCTGAGGTAAGTCTTTATTCAGAGAAGGGAGAGAACCTAATCCTTAGGATGATCTTGATCAAATAACCTAACAAAGAAGAACACAAACAAAGGAGAGCACTCTTTAGAGTAAAATGTAAGATTCATGACAAAGTGTGTAGATTCATCATAGAATCAGGGCAACAGATAATGTGATCTCAGAGGAGGTAGTATAGAAGTTGAAATTGAACAAGATATTCCATGCTAACCCCTATAAAGTAACTTGGTTGAAAAAGGGTTAAAAAATATTGGTCAATGAACAAGTATGGGTTGAATTCACCATAGGGAAGTATCAGGACAAGATACTTTGTGATGTGTTACCAATGGATTCTATCCATGTATTTCTTGGAAGACCATGGCAGTATGACAGAGAAGCAGTCCACCATGGCAAGGAGAACAAGTACTCATTCAAGAAGAATGGAGTCACTTATAAGATTCAGTCCTTGATAGAGGAGGATACAGTTGAAAGGAAGGACACCAATTCACTCTTAATGAGTGGAAAAGAATTCTTAAAATATATGAAGGAGGAAGAAGGAGTTGGTTATGCTATCTTGGTAAAACCAAATGAAGTAGAGACACCCAATCATACACCTATGCCTATAGAATTTAGACAGCTGTTGGATCAATTCAAATACATCATATGCAATGGGAAACCAGCTACACTACCTCCATAAAGAGAAATCAGTCATCAAATTGATTTTGTGCCAGGGAAATCATTGCCTAATAAAGCTGCTTACAAGATGATACCATAATAAAACAAGGAGATTGCAAGGCAAGTTCAAGAGATTTTGGACCAAGGTCTAATAAGAAATAACATCAGCCCATCTGCTATTCCAGTGGTTTTGGCTCCTAGAAAGGGAGGTAGGTGGAGAATGTTTACTGATTCTAGGACAATAAATAGGATAGCAAGTAGGTATAGATTTCCTATTCCTAGAATATAAGACTTGATGGATTGTCTTGAGGGTGCTAAGTACTTCTCAAAAATAGACCTTAAGAGTGGATATTATAAAATTAGTATGAAAGAGGAGGATGAGTGGAAATCTTCCTTTAAAAGCATAGAGGGACTCTATGAGTGGTTAGTAATTTAATTTGGGCTTACAAATGCACCTAGTACTTTTATGAGGGTCATGAATGAAGTCTTGAAGGATTACATAGGTGTATTTGTAGTAGTCTACCTAGATGATATCCCCATCTTTAGTAAAACCAAGGAAGAGCATATGAAACACCTAGAGATTGTGTTGAAGAAACTCCAAGAAGAGAAGCTAACCATTAACCTTGAGAAAAGTAAATTCATGAAATATGAACTTCATGTCTTTTTAGGGTTTGTAGTTTCCCAAGTGATCTAAAATGGATAAAAGAAAGGTTGAAGCAACCTTAAGTTGGCCTACTCCAAAAATAGGGACAAAAGTGAGAAGCTTCCATAAATTGGCTTAGTTTCATAGGAAGTTTGTGAGGATATTTAGTGAAATTTGTGCATCTGTCCAAGATACTATAAAGGGTGGAGTCAAGATAAAGTTCATATGGACCAAGGAAGCAAATGAAGGATTTGAAAGATTGAAGAAAGAAGTGGCTAAACAAGGTTTTGCCAAGTTTTGACAAATTGTTCATTGTAGAATGTGATGCTAGCATTATAGTAGTGGGTGTAGTCCTAAGTCAGGAAGGAAGGCCAATAGCCTTCTTTAGTGAAAGGTTAAATGAGACAAAGTCTAGATATTCATCTTATGACTTGGAGCTCTATGCATTGGTTCAAGCTCTCAAGAAGTGGGGGCACTATTTGTTGCCAAAAGAGTTTGCAGTATACATAGATAACCAAGCTCTTAGATACATAAATACACAAGAGAAGCTCAGTTTGAGACACATAAAGTGGATGGAATTTCTGTAGTCATACACATTTAAAATCAAGCATAAGAAGGGAGTGAACAACAAAGTTGCAGATGCACTTAGTCGGAAATTTCTCACTATCCAAGAGATACAATTGCAGAGCACAGGAGTTGAAGGATTCAAGGATTTATATGAAGGAGATGGAGATTTCTCAGAGATATACAAGGTATGCACTGATTCTAATAACCATTTCCATAGTGAGTATGCTGACTATACATTGCAGAATGGATTAATGTTTAAGGGAAAAAAAACTATGTGTCCCAAGGGGTTCCATGAGGGAGAACCTCATCCAAGAGAAGCACAATGAAAGTTTGAGTGGGCACCTTGGGTTAAATAAGACCCTTAATCTTGTGGAGAGATTTTATCATTGGCCTAAAATGTAGAAGGATGTAAGGAGGTATGTTGAGCAATGTGGGGTATGTCAAAACTCCAAAGGAGCATCTTCAAATGCAGGGCTCTATTATCCATTGCCCATCCCTAACAGGCCTTGGGAGTGCATAAGTATGGACTTCATAGTGGGGCTACCTAGAACACCAACTGGTTTGGATAGTGTGTTTGTGGTAGTAGATAGATTCAGTATAATGAGTCATTTTATCCCTTGTAAAACAACTCATGATGCTATTCATATTGCTCATCTTTTCTTTAGGGAAATAATAAGGATACATGGGTTTCCAACTAGTATTGTATCAGATAGGGATGTGAAGTTTATGGGGCACTTCTGGAAAACATTATGGAAGAGATTGGGAACTAACTTGGCACATAGCTCTGCATACCATCCACAAATGGATGGACAAATAGAGGTAATTAATAGAGTACTTGGTAATTTTATAAGGTGTCTAACTAAGGAGTATGGGCAAGGATGAGAACAAGTCATCCCTCAAGAAAAGTTTTCCTATAATGACAGTACCAATAGCATTACTGGTAAGAGTCCATTTGAAGTGGTGTATGGATTACATCCAAGGGGTGTTTTTGAGCTTATGGAATTAAAATTTTATGAAGGGATTAGTGGACATGTAGATGAGTTTTCTTAGTCTATGAGAGAAGTCCATGAGCAGGTGAGAAGGAAATTAATGGAGGCTAATCAGAAGCTTAAAGCTGAAGTGGATGAAAGGAGAAGAGACTTATAGTTTGAGCTAGGAGACTTGGCGATGGTGTTTTTGAACAAAGATAGAATCCAAAAAGGAATACCAAGAAAGATACAAATGAAGAGGATTGGTCCATGTAAGGTGTTGGCTAGGTATGGCTCTAATTCCTACAAAGTAGATTTACCAAAGGAGATGTCCATTTCTCCTATCTTCAATGTGAAGGATTTGATTAAATACAAGGGTCCAGAGATAGAGGAGCAAGAGTAGAGTACAAAGGTGACTAAGGATGTGGTAGAACTCAATGTTCTAGATTAGATTAGGCCTCAAGCTGAGAAGGTCCTAGATTCTAGAGTGAAGAAGAATACTAGACACAAGATCTACATGGAGCACCTAGTGAAATGAAAGAATCAACCCAAATTAGAGGATACTTGGTTAGCAGAGGGTGATTTGAAGAAGCATGACATCAGCCTAGAGCTCATCACACCTCAGGTACCATGACTTTCTTTTTGTAGGGGCAGAACGGTGCAGGAGCACCTTAGGGTCTTAGTTTGATCCTAGTTTCAATTTTTTCTTGTAGGTGGTTCTAGGCAACTACCAGTGAATAAGGACAAAGATAAAGTCCCAAGGTGTGTGTGTAAATAGGAGTTGTTAATTGTTGTCTTTGGTTAAGTCCAAGAAGGTCTTAGACAGTCAGTTTTGCAATAGGTGACTAGGAAAGTCAAAGTTGGTCAAACAGTGACCTGTATGTGTTAATTTTGGCCTTGTTAATCAACCACACATTTCAACATAGTCCTTCTTCACCAGGTACATACAAGACTGAATATGAGATTATTCATCTTATCTGCCTGCGTGATTCGACCTGTTGCCTTCTATCTAGACGGGGTTTTTGAAATTGCTCTCAGAACGA
>MU226328.1:1430471-1448329 GCA_018584345.1 Thuja plicata
GGTAATTTGATGAATCTCAACAATTGTATTTCATATTGTATTAGAAATAGTATAGTGTGATAATATATTATGTTTCCATCAATGCCAAAGGGAGAGATTGATGACATGTAACTGATTAAATGGTTGAGTATATTAAGTTGAAGATGATGCAAGACATTAAATCAGTTAATGGTTTGTATTATCATTGATGTCAACTTGATATCATCTATATGGTCATATACATAATTCCGAAGACTTCAGATAATCAATGGAATAAAGTTTATGCTTTCAAAAATGCATAAAAGTCAAGTATTCACTAAGTGATAGACTACACCGACAGAGTGCACACCATCGGTAAATACAGAGATAAAGTCACAGTGATGCCCGACAAGAAGAAGACAGTATTTCCTGATGAAGCAGAATCAAAGGATGCCCTATGAGCTAAAAATAGTGTTGCCCGATGAGCAAGATCCAATGATACCTGACGGACAGAGATCTCGAAGCTAACTAAAGTGACATTGATGGAACTGGCAGTTGTCACCGGCGACGAACTGCAGAGTTAACCGACAGAATAGAGAGATCAGAAAATGACAAAATATCTAGTTGGTAGAGCTAAAAGATAGACTTAACTGGTTTTTTGATTTGTTTTATTTGACCATAGTTAAATAAGTGATTTGTACAGTTGGCAAGAAGATAATTATGAGATAAATCAGGAGTTAAAGCCGTAAATCAATTTGGCTAGATTTTTTTTCAAGCCAAGAATCAAGAATCAAGAACCAAGAATTAAGGATATCATGTCTATATAAGAGAAAAGCATAATTCATTCCTGCAAGCCATCAGATATACGGGGGTGTGAACTGATAGAAGATGCTGAAGAGAAATTGATGAAGGATTAAATTCATGCAGTCCTAATCAATCAAGCTAAGGGAGAGCTAAAGAATTCTGCAGACACCGATGAATAAAAAAGCACAACATCACAGAGCAGAAAGAGTTAAGTACAAATGAATTGAATTGATATATTGTTCAGAAAGATATTGTAAGTAAATAGATCTAAAAATCTGCAATTTAGTTGCATTAGAAACAGGTCATTTTGTTTTAGTTTAACCATTGAAGCATTAAGTCTCTTAACAAAGCAGGACTTAACAGTCTTTTGTAATTGAAGTATATCCCAACTGATTACCAGAAGGTTGACTCATGATAGTAGCACTGGTCTTACCTAAAACCTATTGAAAGTCTAAGAAGGAGGCTGATTCAAGGATGGTAGTAAGATTTGCATAAAGCCTATTGATAGTCATGAGACTGATTCAAGGATGGTAGCATAGATGCCAGATACTTAGTGACAACCTATGTATAAAAATCCTCTAACAAGGTCACACTTAACCGTGTGTTTGTAACCTTTAACAGGGTTGGCTCCTAACAGGGCTCACTTTAGAAGAGTGAAAATTTGGGGTACCGATCCTAGTGGTTTTTCCCTTAATAGGGTTTCAACGTTAAAATCCTTGTGTTATATGTGTATGGTTTATTACTTTATTGTTTTACATTCTACATATTCATTTATGGATTGACTGGTGTACTCTACATATTTACTGAGTATTGGTAAATACAGTTTACTGTTTATCGATTATCAAGGAGAATAAGGACAGACAAGGTAAACTGACAGACAGTTATTTGTTTCAAGTATTTCAAAGGCATACATCTTGTAGGGACATAATAATTGGAGAAGTACTGATTGGTGGATTAAAGTTTAAATTGGATAAATTTTTGAGGCCACTGATTCACCCCCCCTCTCAGTTATTACTAACATCTCTAACTTCATCTTTTTGAAATCCCTCTTGGCACCTTAAGCCAGTTGTTATTGAGATATTTTTAGGCCATGTGATCTAGCTTCTGAAATTCCTCCAAGGCTAGAGACTGAGTGAGAATGACTGCATCATCAAATTGGGGAATTCCCAGCCCCGTAGCAAAAGTTGCGGTGTCCAAAGACACCATAGGCATTAGGTATCCTGTCAGAACTAGGGTGGCGAGCATGATAGCCTAGATGACAGTGTTGTAGTGTTTCACCAAAGTGAGAATGAGCTTTGGAGCTTGCATGAAGCAAGGGAAGTAGGCGGCCTTGATAATCATGGAGGCTGCCACATGAAATGCCAATGGATCTCTGGCCATGCATTGAATGAACATCATCTTAACTAAGGACTACATTTCGGCCCACATTCTGATGCTTGTGTCAATGATTAAATATAACTTGGAATCAACCTTCGATCCCAGAATAGTGTCCCCCTTTAGATACTTCATTGTTAATGAGAGATTTTTAAGGCCTTCTCGGCCTTCGTCCGGACAACTGCCCTGGTTACAGTGGTAGTGGGGAGTTCCAGACTCCTGGGTGGAGAAGTTGGTGCAGATGCTTCCGACATGATTGATAAGTTTAATTCTAGCAACCTACAAAACAAGATGACCGTCAGTATGTATGTAAAACATAGCATTATTCTAGATCCCAGAGATTTTCACCACCACTTTGCATCTGTTCCTGAAAGGATGTTAATTCATGTCAAACCCTGAAAAGATATATATATATATATATAATAAGAATAACTTAGGAATTTGATCCCTACTTGGGCCTTGAGGATCCCTGAGGATTTTAACTTATGTGGCGAAAGGAAATAAGGATCAAAGGAAGACTTGGGACCCAGAGCCTAGAAAACTAACTTTTGCATGATATGACCAGAAATTAGCCATACTAGGCTGATGTGGGAGCATCACGTGGCTATGAAGTAATGGGAGTAATGGAATTAACTTTGAAAACTATTCAAACACATGAAGAAATGAATGCCACTTGGGCAGGTTTTGAATGCTCACATGGGAAACTTAACCCATCATTAAGACTTACTTGACGAAGGAGAGAGAAAACCGCCATGGCTCAAACTAGTGAGGTGCTGAGTTCAAACCAAACAATATTTGGCCAAGAGGGTGAGCTAAAAAAATTGGGGAAAACATGAAAGGGCATGGTGAGCTTGACATAGACCAGGAAGGATATACATGGGACACAAATTTACAGAGGGCCGAAGCACAACTCACAGGCCGACCAAAAAAAAAAAACCTATATACAACTATATACAAAAAATTACACAATGCACAAAATATACAAATGTTTATGCTAACTTACAACTACATAGAGGGAAAACAACCCTTTGGCAGAACCATCCCACCAACAAGAAGAAACACAACAAAAACTAGAAACCCTAAAATAAGAAGAAATGAAAACCGGAAACAAAATAAACAGAGACACGCAAAAAGCAAAGCCAGGAAGCACAACCAGGAAAAACCAGAAAGGGCCTACCTCAAAACATGGAGAAAAATGGAGGAAACAAGCATGGGAGGTGCTCTGCAACTAACCAATCCTGAATGGCCACGAATGCACAATGGATAATCTCTGTTAAACACTGCTAATCATCAAGAGAAAATCACGCTTGGATGCTATTGAATTGCCTTAATCACCTTCAAATCACTCTAATTTCTCTGAGTGCTTTGATCATGGTAAATGTGAAAGTGACTGGTAAAACCTATTTATACCCTTAGGGTAAAAACACATTGCCTTCCCTCTGCAAAATATGAAACATGCAAACCTCTAGACTCTAGGCCCGGAGGTTCCATGCAGCCACACCTTCTCATAAAAGAAGACATGATGGAAAAGAATCCCAGAGTTTGGGGTTTGGATGAATCCTAAATAGACAAATACACTCTGGGATCAGGTCCCAGAGACAAAAGAAGACAAAAGAAAAAAGAAAACAACCCTCGCGGAAGCAAAGCCTGGAGGGAAACAAAAGAAACCAAGGGAAAAATCAAAAGCAAAAAGGGCGACCCAACATTTTCTCCACAAAATGTAGGGATGGGTATGCAGGGCATAATAGGTGGTAGAGCAAGTTTGGAAACAGTTCAGAGTTTTGGAAGCCTTCCCAAAAAATGAAGTTGCCCCCAAAATTGGAAAATTTCGTAAAAAATGGCTAAGTGTGAAAAATACAAAAAATTGGTAAAAAATGGGTAAGGGTGAAAATTGAGCAAAAATGGTAAAATTTGGCTAAGTAGGAAATCTGGAAATTAAAATAAAAGTTGGGCCAAAAATATTAAAAAATTGCCTAAGTAAATCACCATGAAGAGGAAATAGAAATAAATTATTGTTAGAATTAAAATGCTATTTTCCCCTTTTAGTGTTGACGCTTGGAGAAGTGGATTCCACCTTCTCATATGGCGGGTTTCCACATCTAGGAGTGGATTTCACCTTCTCATCTAGCAATTAACACTCTATGGAGTGGATTCCACCTTTTCAAGTGGCAAGGTTGTCACATAAAGAAGTGGAATCCACCTCCCCATGTGGCAAGGAAAACAAATTAAAAATTATTGGATAAAGGGGAAGAAACTCAATTCAAAGGATTTAATAAAGGAAGGGGGACATAATGAAAAAATCAAAGGTAGGAAGCCTTAACCAATCAACAAGGTCTATACATCAAACTCATGGTCCAAACTTGTAAACACGAGGCCTAGTTTGAACCATGGGAGAGGCCTATTATGTGCTCTAATGAGATGTGTGTCTCTTAGCTCTAGGCTAAAGCCATAAATTGATGAAGAAAATCCCTCTTAGCAGTATGGCCCCCCTATGAGTGGCGTGTAGCTGAAAATGCTAGCATCTAGATTGAAAATGTAATGGGGTGGGCCCAATGTGAAATGTGTGGACCTGATCTGTATATATAATGCCTTAATTTGATTAGAGTGGGACTTAAATCTAGCCCCAAATCCAAACGTGTGATTTTAAGCCTTAATGTGTAATGTGTGGGGGAAAAATGGATTACTGATGGCCCAAATCAGAGTTTAAACCTTAGTGTGTGGGACTTATATGACCAAATCACGCTTAAAATTGACGCAATGATGCCTATATCAGGCCTTTATTTGAATAAAAATGGGCTTAAGCAGAACCTTTAATCAAAATAACTATCCTAACCAAGCCCAAAACTCAATAAAATTAGGCCATAAAGAAAACATATGGCCTTCAAATCATAAGTCAGGCCTAAAATTTGAAATATATGCCTCCAATGCAAATTAATGGGCCCAAATTCTTGTTGTGTTGATCTAAATCAGGCCCTAAGTTTCAACGTGCAACACTAGATCCAATAAGATATGGTCCTAATCATCTAGTGTGTAACACTATATCCAATAATATATGGTCCTAATCATCTAGCGTGTAACTTTGAATTGATAAACAAGGCCCTATTAATGAAACATGTGGGCTTAAGTCTTAATGGTGGGGTCATAATTAGCTAGCGTCTAACCTTGAAATGTCAAACAAGCACTATTAATAAAGTGTGTAGGCCTATATCCGGCCCTAATTCATTCAAATTTTAAATGCAAGGGTCTTTTAACAAAATCTGTGGCGCATTTGGGCCCCAATATCCAAGCATTTGGGAAACCATAGGCCCAACCCTGTAATGTGCAGCCTACAATTGCTGCCAAGGCCTAAATTTAAAGAAAAGGATGCCTAAAGCTGAAACATGGGCCCTAAATATTCTATGTGCAAGGCTTCATGAGGCCCTAAATCTAGCTTCTAGTGAAACATATAACCCTACATGCAATAAATTAAAGCTTTAATTAGCCACAAAAGGACCTATATAAGATATTTGGATGCATATTTAAGACATGACCTCACCAGTTAAAATGCAAGACATCGAAAATAGTAGCAACTTTCCTTGAGTTTAATCAGAAGAGGCCTCAATTTAATGATGGGATTCCCATATAGAGAAGTTGGATCCATTATGGGGTTTAAATCTGAATTTTGAAATGACAAAGAGGCCCAAATGTAATAAAGAAGCTATGAATTTAATACAAATGAGAGTGGTTGTTAAATTTCTAATAATAATGATTGAATTTTTGTAGCATTAAAAGGATAAAGTCACTCAAAGAGGAAACCTCTTTATAAACAAATCCAGTCATTCACTTCAAATAAGTTTTTTCAAACTTATTGCAGGTAGATCTAAGAAATTTGAACCATCAAGATGAGGATTTTGGAAGTTTTTTGATCATTTTATGGTAGGTCTAAACAATGGAGATAATTCAATTTGACACACATCCTTTCTCCTCCAAGTTTCCATGCAGAAGATGAACGAATAACCAACATTCATCATCAACTTAATGTATGATTACATGTGCTAAGCAGTAAGTTAGGCTCTAATTATAAACATTCATCAGTGAATTAAATACCCTATTTGTATTTATCAACATTAAAACTTTGCTTCGAGGTGCCTACAGGTGTTCACCAGTATAAAGGTTCTGATTTCAAGAAAATTGGGGTCTAATTACAACACAAAGACTTAGATTTCAAGAAGTTACCAGCACTAAAAGTCTGATTTCAATCGATACCAGTATTTACCAACAAAAGGATGCATTCCCATATTTTCACTAAGCTTTGCAAAAGTGATTTCAAGAAAAATTTCTGAGTTATAAAGAGTAAAATCATGATGCCTTTGAAAGATTAATTGTCATGAAAATCATTATAAATCTTCAAAAGAATTAACTTACATATATTTTTTATTCATAACATTGATCCCAAAATTTCCTCTTTCTTTTCAATTTTGATGCATGAGGAAATGATAGAAGATGATGATCAAGAAGGACGAAGAGGATTAAGCCATGGGTTAAATTTGAAGAGGAGATTTCAAAAAATGAAGAAGATGAAGCAATTGGAGAATATGAGCCATCAAAATGATCTCCCATCATCAAAGGGGGGTATTTATCAACTCTATAGGGTGAGAATGATGAGGTGGCATCCATTTCCTCAACCAATGAGAGTGTTTCTAGTATCCTAGTGGAAAAACTTCACCATATTGTGTCTAGATTCATTGAATTTACCAGGAAAGAAAAAGGATAAAGGAAATAATACTCTTAGAGATGACTTGGTGTAGCTACAAGTGGCATCATCTTATTAGTCCATTGAATGTTGGCTTCTTCTACAAGATTCTATCTAACCTCTCTTCTCATTGGCTCACAAAATATTGTAATTATTTCATTGGCCCATGAAGGCAATATAATTTTTCTATTGGCCCATATGATGGTGCCTAATTGTAATTAGGTGGGAATTTAATATTTGTAGCTATGGTTATGGAAACCTAATTAGGGATCATGTGGACTAATTTGGGAAATTGATTTTGGTTTGATCTTGTCCATTCATTGTAATTGAGCCCCTATATAAAGGCTTTCTCTCTTCATTTGTAACAAAGTTATGTTGAGGAATTGTTACCAAAGTACTACCAAAATTGCTCTCTATTCATTATTTTATTTGCATGGTGGATATATGTGATCATTTTGGAGTATTGCATGCTTCTTTGCATCTCTAGCTTAGATTAGAATTTTATTTATGTTAAATAGAAGTAGTTTAGTGGAATGGAAGCAATTGCGAATCAATCTCTGGTGAGCTTGATTAGACCAAACCACTAGCTATTGTTGATTTTAAGTATGCCTTGCATGGTCGAACGACATAATTATGATGTTTACTTTGACTATGACTTGTACATTGATATGCATCGTTGGATGGTGTTAATGGAATGGTGATAGTTTGAACATCTTACATTTACCTTAGGAGTTGCACTAGCTTGGTTAATGTCAATGGCTAAACTAACTCTAGTAGAGGCACACATACATCCACACTTTCTTTCATTCTAGGAGTAGAATAAATTTCTCTAGAACATTTATCTTTGCAATTAGTTTGGTTGGAAGAATTTGAAGTAGTTGATATCCATTGAGTGAACAATATAAGTCCCTTTGTGATAACCAACATATCACATCATTATAACTGAGTGAAAGTCCAAAATAAGAAGAAACCTTACGGTTGTCTCATTTGACCACACAATCTCTATAAATTGTTTAGCATATGAGCATCCTTATTCAAGAGAGAGTTGGAGATTTGGTGTTTCAGCCTGGAATACTAAGTATTCTATTTTGTATGTTGTAGTGGAATAAAACTCACATCAACAGTGCCCCACACACTATGATTTTAACAAAAAAAACTATTTTTGTTTTTAAAATATGAAGAGAGGGGATGCGTTCTTCATTTTCCTATAGATGCCCCTTATATCCCCACATTCTGGAGATAAGATTTGGAGGAAGAACACGGAGATGGGATGTGTAGAGATTTCCCATATATCCCTGAAATAAAACAAAAAGAAAATATGACAGTCAAATGAAACATGAAATCATTCTCTACCATATTAAGCAACTACAATTCTAAAAAGTGGAAAGTGACAGGACTACAAACCAACATCACAAATATTGCTAGTTAATTCAAGAAAATAGCTTAGCCCAAATTTCATAAAAATATGTTGCAAAATTTTCAACTTTCAACAAACGTGGAAAACCCAATTTAAACAAAAACAACAGTGAATCGTCTAGAAAACAACATCATCACTAGGTAAAATATAACAGATTAAGTAGATATAAATAAATAAAAATGGGATCTTTTGCTAGAAATGGAAAATAATGTATACAAACACCAAATTGCAATCATTGTTCTAGCTTCTCTTAAAATTAATATACAATTACAAAATATATATAGAATACAATTGAATATAAAATCCCATTTTATTACAGCCATTTACATTCATACACCATGTACACTATACTCACAAAGAATACCAAGATCCAAAGCCCACCAGGAACAAAAACATCAAAGGACCCTACAACTAAGCCTAATGAGCATTACCCATTTAAACTTCAAACATATGGAAAAGAGGTATATGAATCAAATGAGTAATAGTTTAGATTGCATGCCAAACCAGATGAGAGATAGGTTAGATGGAAGACACATTAGGAGGATTGGAAGGAATGATCATACTTATTCTATGTATAGAGGACAGTAGGGAGAAAGTGGCACTCCATCTTGAAATGATTATAACTCAAACTAAACATATGATATCATGAAGGTTTACTCTATTATTTCTTTTTATAGAGAGTTGACTCTATGCTTATTTTTTATAGATAAATCCAAGCATGGTACTCTTTATTTTGTTTCCGATGCTAGATCTTTTGACATCACTAAATTTACTCTATATAAAGTAGAAAGAAGAGAGACCTCTAACAAAAATTATCACCTCAAGATTGAACATATTATTGTTCTCTTATACAACCTAATTAATATAATAGTCTCATAGACCACTAAGGATTCTATATATCATATCAATTTCAATTGCAATCACGTCAAAGGACAAGATAAAATATATATTACATTCATGCAACCTTATGTGTTTGGTATCATGTACCGACATACTCTAAATAAAATAGATACCATTATCAAATTGGACTTGAATTTCCACCATGCTGACCAAAATAAATAGATTGAATTCTATTTAACGTGCATCAAAATGCAAAGCTACCATACACCCACTTCTACCATAGATAAACAAATACATAAAAAATTGGTACACATGAAGACGGTGTTGAGATTTTTGGAGTTTTTTAAGAAACATATACTTTTTCTAATATTTTTTTGATAAGTAATGCACAATCGAGGTTGCGGAATTATATTGATTAGAAAAAAATTACATAGTATCAGCATCATCCGACCATGGTGGTTTTAGATGACCGTTGGTAAACAAAACCACTTATTACATTTTAGCATTGCACTAGTTACCCCATTCCCAAATACAATGGAAGTTGTCTGCAAACTATAGAGAATCCATGTATTGACATATATTTCATCTCTTAAGATAAAATAGAATTACATGTACCCCCAAAACCCATCTATGATTATATCATGCAAAGCTGTAATGTCCCCATTTTTGCGAGCATTAGAGTTTATTTGGATTAGCCTATTATTGGCCCTCGTAGGCTAATTTATATGGTTAGAGGATTCCTAGTTGGTAAGAATAGGAGGATGTTTCCCTTCTAGAGTACAAAAATGTGTATAATTGCTCTTCATTTGGCTAAGTTTGGTACACTTACTATTTATAGTCAATCATTATTTAACATTTCTATATTTGGAAGGGCACCTAGACCGACCTCAATTACAGTGTTGACCTTTGGTACCATTGATTTGAATAGGTATTCAAGGATTTACTAATTATAGTAAAATAGTGGTTGATAGAGAGGAACCCTTGATATTTTTAGTAAGGCAGTTGCATGCTCAGTGAAAACAATGGTTGACCTCCAGGAATGAATATCTCTTCAACCTGATCCATAACAGGTGCAGGTTCAGCTTCACCTTACACTTCCTCCAATTCATCATCACTAACATCTTCAAGATGATGAACTATAACTGATTAAATGTTTGAAGATGACAAGTTGATGATCACCGAGTTGCAGAAAGTAAATGCAAGACATTAAATCAGTTAATGTATTTTATTGTCATTGATGTCAACTAGATATAATATGATTGGTCATATACATATTGTCATAGACTTCAAGAAACCAAAGAGATAAAGTTTATGTTATCGGTAAACATATAAAGCCATTGTACACTGAGTGACAATAAACACCGAAGAACAATGCACACCGATGGATAGAGAACACTGAGCAGTCAAAATGTATCCCGAGCACCACAACCCTGAGAATAACTGAAATGAACCCCAAGAAATTCACAATGTTGACCAATGGACAATGTTGATGCCCGAGGATAACTGGAGTCAATGACCGAGCAAACTAAGAGTTGATCACCGATCAGAACTGGAGTTAGGAAATGACAAAATACTTAGCTGGAAAGAGCTATAATTAGAGTTAACTGATTGATTACTTTGTTTTCATTGATCAGATAAACTTAGGATAAGAAGGAGATTTAAAGCACATAAAACAAGGAGATATTTGTCGAATAAATCTAAAGTAAAGCTTTACAGATTAAAGAAATGCATGGTGAGAGTTGTAGATCAAGAAAGATATCTACATCAAGAACAAGAAGGACAATAAATAGGGAAATCATGTCTATATAAAGAGAAAAGTAATTCACTATGAACAAAGGAATTCTGAATATAATTCTAGTAAATATAGAAGTCTTCATGCAGATCTGATCATACAGGCTGAAGAAAAGAGACAAGAATTCTGCAGACACTGAGAAACAGAGAAGAAACAACATTCACCGAGTAGAAAGAACAAGGAAGGAAGCAAAGGAATAGAAGAGAATATTTATTAGAGAGGTATTATGGACTTACAATAGATCTAAAAATCTACAATTCAAAGTTGTATTAATGAACAGATCATTTATTATTTCAGTTTAACCATTGATTCAGAAAATCTCTTATCCGAGTGGGATTTAACAGTCCTTAATGTATTGAGATACTCAAGAGTATAAAAATTGTTTTCTTGTTGACATCATAGTGAATTCCCAAGGTCAAAATACTAACCGATGATTTTAAATCCTCTAACAAGGTCGCACTTAATAGTGTGTTTGTAACCATTAACAGGGTTGGCTCTTGGTGTAGGAGCACCTAGGCAATCCTCAAGCCTTAGAAGTTTTTGGGTTGTATCTGACCTTAGCCAAGTCATAGATGTGTGTTTTCTTTGAGGCCTTAGTAGGTCATCTGGACTAGGCAAGTTAGTGTTAGTACTAAGGTCACCAATTAGTCATTGTTAGTTGTTTTTGGTTAGTTTAGACCTAGTTGATATAAGGTTGGTATTTGGGTTCAAAATGTGTTCTAGACCCATGAAAAATGTAAAATATACCTTGAGGTCATTAAATAGGGTTATTTCATCGAACTACATAGCATAGAGGCCCTATATTCTAGTTGGCATAGTAAATGCAAAAAGATGCCAAAAGTTGTCATGACAACGTTTGCAAGAATGTAACTCGACAACTTAGGATCCCCACAAATGTAGGAGTGGTAATTGATTTCAAATGGCCTAGAATGGTGGATAAATTCATCTAAGACACTCTAAGGCTTGAATCACGAGGAGAGAGTTTTTGTAAGCAAGTTTTGGAATAGCAAAAGTGACTGCAATTCTGTGTTAGTATATTTTTTGAGCATTTGTTGTTACAGAGCTTGTTTATGGATTGAATCATAAGATACAAATATTGATTCATGTAGAGAGATGTTATTTAATACTTTTCCTTTTAGTGTGTTAGTTCTTTTGAGTTAATCTTTGAGTGGTAGGAAAATAATTGCAAACTAGTTAGTCTACTGGTGTCTTTTAGCCAGTTTTTGTTTTCATGGCTCCCACTTGAGATTCAACCATGGAAACATTAAAAGGGTGGATGTATCTCATAGTGGATCCTTTCTAAATTATTTATATAGAGGTAGGAGTTTAGGAGATGAGTGGAGCTATTTTTAAACTCATGCCCTAAGCGAGTTAGGACATCCCGGTTAGGTGCATGAGAGGTTAGAAACCTATTGCAGAGACAAGGGAATGAGATGGAGAACTAAAATAGGTGATTTAAGAGTGTTCTTAGGGTCTTATGAGTCCCTAGGTTTTATTTTAGAGCTGTGCAAATCCAACTGGATTGATTTGTGAGGAGAAATTAGACCATTGATAGTAATGCACCAAAATAAGCCTAAAAGCCCTACTTTCTAGGATAGTGTTGTACAGACAAGTTGGGGAGCTAAGACCTTAGAAATACTTTAGGTATCCAAAAAGGGTATGTGGATCCCTAAATATTTTTTGGGGTTGTGTGTGAGTTTTGCAATTTATTCTAGAAAAACCCTCTGGATAGGGCTAATAGAGCCATTAGGCCTAATTGGACAGTTTGAAGACAAGTTGTGAACTCGACTACTTGAAGTGGGAAAACCTATGGATTTTGAGTTTTTTGGGAGTAAGGTGGACATAAAAAGTTCCCAAATTTCCCTTGTAGCATGGAGTATGTTGGAATGGAGAAATTTGCATTAGTTTCTTCAAGTCTTTTGAAGCATTGAGGCAAAACTAAGATAGTTATCATCCAAGGTGAAAGCACAATTATTGTAACTCTTAGAGAAGAGTTAGGTGAGGTCTTAGAAAGAGTGTCTATTGACTTAGGGAGGTTCTATAGTGGAGTCAGGATCCTAATTGGATTAGGACAAGAGAAGTCATATCTTGTGGTATTGTGCAAGCACACTTTGGATCTTACTTCTATCAGATTGGTATTAGAGCCAGGTTGATCAGGCTTGTGGTTAAATTTACAACCAGAGGAATCCATTGGAGATTCAACAATGGTGACTAATGCTGAATTAGAAAACAAGGTGGGTGAACAAGATGAGGAGAAAAGGTTACTCCGAGATAGGTTGGCTCAACTTGAGCAAAAAGTTGATGAAGTTGATGTGAAGGCAGATGAAGTGTTAGATAAGGTTGGAGGGAAAGGAAAAGACCTTGCCATTGAAGATGAAGTCCCTGAAGATGACCCTATCAATGAAAAAGAACCATTCTCGAAAGATATCAAAGATATGAGTGGAAAAGAATTGGAAGGAGTTCCCATTTTCAGCGAAAAAATGGAACCAAAAGTAGCTCTTGATTGGATACAGGGATTAGAAAACCATTTTGAGTGTGATGGCATCACTGAGGCTCAAAAGGTGAAGGTTGCAAAAGCTAGGTTTAGAGGATCTGCACTCGGTGGAAATTCATCTAAGATGAGAGAGAGATAGATGGGAAGAAGCCTATTGCTTCATGGAGAGCTATGGTAGAAAAAGTAAGAGAGGCTTACATCCCTGAGGATTATGAAATCCAACTCCATAAGAGAAGACAAGGTCTAAGGCAAAAGGACCTAGATGTTAACTCTTACACTGAAGATTTCCAAAGACTTTGTATGAGGTCAAGGATAGAAGAAGATGAGAAAGTGAAAGTAGCAAGGTATCTTAATGGACTCAAATGGATGATTCAAGATGAGATGAGTCTTTTGAATCTTGATATAGTTCATAAGTGGCACCAAATTTCTTTCAAGGTGGAGGATAAGTTGAAGAAGAAACAAGATTCCAATACTTCAAGAGGAAGAGGTAGAGGAGGAGATGCGAGAGGAAAAAGAAGTGGTTATGGAGGAAGAAGCACTAAATCTAAAGGACAATTAGAGACTAATCTCACTGAATAGTATGAAGGGAACTTCAATAGGGGAAGTTAAAGTAGAGGAAGAAACTCAAACAACAGAGGAAGAGGCAGTAGTCAAGGAAGAGGAAACTATTTTTCCAACATGAAGTGTTATCACTGTAACCAGTTAGGACATCCTGCATATAGGTGTCCAGAGAAGGGAAGTACTTCTCAAGGAGGAGACAAAAGGGTGAACTATGTTCATGAAGAGACAAGTGGGAACAAGAACCCTAAAGTCCCATTGGAATCCAAGGAGGGAGAAAACCTTATGATGAGGAGAACTCTCATAAAATAACGAGTGAAGGAAGAAAGCAGTCAGAGGAGAGCACTCTTTACACTGAAGTGTAAAATGATGGGAAAGGTGTGTAGAGTCATCATAGACTCAGGATCAACTAAAAACATAGTGTCAGAGGAGGCATTTAGTAAGCTAAACATGACAAGGATACCCCACACCAACCCTTATAAAGTCACATGGCTTAACAAAGGACAACATGTCCTAGTTAATGAACAAGCTTGGGTGGAATCCTCCATTGGGAGATATTAAGATAAATTTTTATGTGATGTCTTACCTATGGATTCATGTCACTTGTTCCTAGGTAGACCATGGCAATTTGACTAGATGGATATGCATAATGGAGTGAAAAATTCTTACACTTTCAAGAAAGACAGTGTGACATACAAAATTCAGTCACTATTGGAGGAAGCATAAGTGAAGTCTACTGGTCCAAATGTTCTCATGGTGGGTGAAAAGGAGTTCTTAGAGACTCTAGATGAAGGAGAAGGAATTGGATTTGCACTGGTGTTGAATCCAAAGGAAGTTGTAGACAAATCAGAGAAGAAGACAGAGTTACCCAAAGAATTTCAAGAGATGCTAGTAAAGTATCAAGGCATAGTGAGTGATGGACAACCAACCACCTTACCACCTAAGAGGTCAGTAAGCCACCAAATATACCTAATCCCTAGAGCTACCCTACCCAATAAGGCAGCCTATAAAATGACTCCCAAACATAAAGAGTAGATTGCTAGACAAATCCAAGAGCTATTAGAGCAAGGCCTTATAAGAAAGAGCATTAGCCCTTGCTTCGTACCCACAGTCCTAGCACCTAAGAAAGGGGGAACTTGGAGGTTATGTATAGAATCTAGAGCAATCAATAGGACTACCATTAGGTATAGGTTCCCTATCCCTAGGATAGAAGACCTAATGGACTGTCTAGGAGGGGCTAGATACTTTACAAAGATAGACTTAAAAAGTGGTTACCACCAGATAAGGGTGAATGAAGGGGATGAGTGGAAGACAACTTTCAAAACTATTGAGGACTGTATTAATGGCTTGTCATGCCATTTGGCCTATCAAATGCCTCATCAACTTTCATGAGGTTGATGAATGAGGTATTGAAAGACTACACTGGGAAGTTTGTAGTAGTGTACTTGGATGACATACTCATCTTTACTAGAACAAGAGAAGAGCACCTCAAACACTTGGAGATGGTATTCAAGAAGCTGCAGGAGGAGAAGTTGATGATCAACCTAGAAAAGTGTGAATTCATCAAGACAAAGCTGGTTTGCCTTGGTTTTGTACTATCACAAGGTAACTTAAAAATGGATCCAAGCAAAGTTGAGGCCATCATCAACTGGCCTACTCCAAGGACAAGAACTGAGGTAAGGAGTTTTCATGGTCTTGCACAATAATATAGAAATTTTATTAAATAGTTTAGTGCAATATGTGCTCCTATGTTAGATACAATTAAGGGAGGCATGAAGACCAGATTTGTTTGGAATGAGCAAGCTAATAATGGATTTGAGTTACTGAAAAAGAAGATAGAAACCCAACCAATTTTGGTGTTTCCAAGATTTGAAAAATTATTCACAGTGGAGTGTGATGCCATCAATGTGGCAATTGGAGCAGTCCTAAGTCAGGAGGGAAGACTAGTGGCTTTCCATTCAGAGAAGTTGAGTGAAGCTAAGAATAAATATTCTTCTTATGACCTAGATATGTATGCTCTGGTCCATTCATTGAGAAAATGGAGGCATTACCTATTGCCAAAGGAGTTTATAGTCTATTCTGACAACCAAGCATTGAGTTTCTTGCACTCACAAGACAAATTGAGTCATAAGCACATGAAGTGGGTGGAATACCCACAAGTATATAAATTCAACATCAAACACAAGAAAGGGGTGCAGAATAAAGTTGCAGATGCTTTGAGTAGAAGATAATTGACCATTCAAGAGATTCAACTACAAAGTATGGGAATTGATAACTTCAAGGACATGTATGAAGAAGATGAGGACTTTGCAGACATCTAAAAGGTATGTTAAGAATATAAAAACCACTTTCATAGTCAATACTTTGAATACACTTTGCAGTCTGGTCTGTTATTTAAAGGGAGTCAGTTATGTGTCCCTAGCGGGTCAATAAGAATGAATCTCATATAAGAGAAACACAATGGTGCACTTAGTGGCCATTTGGGATTAATAAAACTCAGGAGTTAGTGCAAAGATTCTATTTTTGGCCCAAGATGAACTTGGATGTGAAGAGATATGTTGAGGGATGTGTTGTCTGTCAGAAGTCCAAAGGAACATCTACAAATGTAGGCCTATATCAACCCTTACCCATTCCAACTAGGAAATGGGAATGTCTAAGCATGAAATTTGTGGTAGGTCTTGTTGGCAAGTTAACACTCAAGGTGTATATGACTTATTTTATGTTGTCATTATGGCAACAAAGTCATATGAAGTTTTGACAATAAACTTTGAAGAGAAAAATTGGCTAAGTACATAAAATAGAATAGTACAGAGTTATTCAGTCGATCAGAGCACCAGCGCATGTGTGTATGATCAATTCTGATTATGCACATTCATACTTAAGCTCTATGAGATGTTTTTGTGTTTACCCTATACACGTATGGTACAAAATGATAGTACAGAGAAGTTACAGGAAGATTAAGTGCCACTAATAGTTCAGAAAATAGAGTATGTAGCCGACCTCAGATTTTGGATTAGCGTATAATATTTTGTATTGTAAAGGCTATGCGCATATTGTAATAAGTTTGTAATTATGTCTTAAAAATTCATGTAAACATGCTTAAGCCAATTTGTTTTGAAGCATTGTGTATGTTGTTTTTGGACTGACTAAGGTCTTGTTTTTAGTTGCGTCTATTCAGGCATGTATATATACTTGACATGCACTTTTGTATTAATGGTGTTGATGAAAAAGAAGTAGAGAAGATATTCAGAAGAACAATATAAAGAAATTAGTATGAAGTAGAAGTCTTCAAGAGATCAACGCATCAGCGCATAAATGGAACTGATCAGACAACAGTGTCATTACAATAATTCATCCTTTGATATAGTGTATAATAGATATCAAAAGGTTGTAGCCTTCATCTTATTGAGCAGTGAGCCAACCACCTTTAATAGGGTTTTTGTAAAGACTTCTAACAGGGTCATTGTACTTGCATTGTAAAGACTGCCCCTAATAGGGAAAAGGAACTTTAATAGATTCATTATACTAGTATAATCATTTGTGGGTACTGTACACACAAAAAGGTGCACTTCTATGAATCCTTACATGCAAGGAAACTCAAGAATGAGCCCTCACAAATCGATCCATAGCTCTCTATGTATGGAGTTGCAAGATTTTTTAGATTGCTCTCAGCTAGAGCTATGAACTCATGACCTTGCCAATAAACCACACAACGAGAGATTCACAATGAAGACAAGGGAAAGAATGCCAATATCTCCAATGAATCAAGTGTATGAAATGCAATGCAAGCTAGATGATCATGTAAACTAGTCTATGAAAATGAAAGTACAATGCAACTAATCTATGAAAGGAAAGCACAAATGTTACCAAGCCTTCCTATTTAGACTAT
>MU226328.1:1448429-1464551 GCA_018584345.1 Thuja plicata
TCTCTTTTAAATTAAATAAGGCTCAAACCTTAGAAAATATTGAATTGATTATGATTTGATCAAGGAAATTGATATAATCGATATTGTTGATATTTGAAAATATTGATTCAGGGATTTGATAAATTGATAAAATAATAAATGGGGCTCAAAGTCTAGGCGACCATTTTAGGGTGCATACAGGTACTAATTCCCACTGGGGTTTTCCTTTGATCAAGGTTTCCCCATAATCATATTTTGTGTTATGTGTTGTTCTTCATTTGTTATCTATTTAATTCAAGTTTAAAGTTGTTGAATTAAAATTATTAGACAAACATTGATTCACCCCCCTTCTCCGTGTTTCTAACAATTGGTATCAGAGCTCCGGTCCTGTGAAAGAAAGTTTAACCACTTGAGAAGATCATGGATTTAGAAGAAGCAAAACATGTGAAAATGAAGCTTGAAGAAACCCTTGAAGATATTCACAGATCTGAAAAAGAAAATGAAAAACTAAAACTAAAAGTTGATGGCTCCCAAATGCTTATCAAGAAATTAAGAAAAGATTTGAAAGATTGCTCCACAAATGATTTGGGAAAAATGGTCAAAAAGATGAATAAAGAAAACATGTATCTGAAGGATAAGATTGAAGATCTGAATGAATAGCTAACATATAGCCTAAAAACTATTGAATAAAAGACCAAAGAGAGTAAACAATTAGATGATGAACTTATGCAAGCAAACATGAAAATCTTGGAGTTAGAAAACATCAAGAAAAAGATAGAATCTGAATTAACAGAAGCAAAAGATAAGATTGATAAACTACACACAAGTTCTGATCTACTTCAATCACAACTCTATGCACAAAAGCTAAGAGGTGATACTATTGGTGTTGGATACAGTGTAGCACAAATTGAAATCAATTCAATGCAAGAAAGAAAGAAAGCACAAGAGATATCTACATAAGCAAAGAAAACTAAAAATCTTGCAGAGGCTAAAACAGAACCACCTAAAGATGAACTCAAGCAAGTTAATAGAACTTTTTATTCCTGTAAAAAGCATGGAAATTTGGCAAGAGATTGTAAAGAGGTAAGAACTTTCAATGGATATTGTTATTCTTGTAATAAATTTGGTCATAGGGCTATACATTGTAGAACAAGTCAAAGAAACTAGTCACAACAAAACCAAAGAAATCCGACTCAATACAATCAGAGAAATCAACCTCAGAGAAACTATCAGAACATTACATGTCAGATATGTAATTACAATGGTCACACAGCCACAACATGGTAAATAATATTAATAGACCTCCAATCATTTGTCACTCATGTGGCAAAGCTGGACACATCTCAAGGTTCTGTAGATCTAGAACACAAAAACAAGAGAAACCTAAAGGTTCACTATTTAAGGAATCCAGTGAAGTAAAGTTTGTGAAAGCTACATAAGATTAAGATAAAATATGGGTAGAGGTAAAGAAAGATGTTAATGATATCAAAGTGGTAGATGCATCCATAGTGGACGCACCTTCTACTTCTAGTTAGATGACCCTCATGGTCATAGGGGGAGCTATTCAAGCTCTAAACCCCTGCGTGGATGGTATACTCACCTCTGAGTATGCACCTATGGATTCATATAGTTGGTCATGAATTGAGGAAGTATGCATGAACGCATAGTTTGTACTTTGTCAGAACCAAAGATTGAAATTCTTTATGTTAACCGTGTTACGACTTCAAGCATTAAATGCAGTAACTTTTATATAAGTCAGTAAATGATCTTCTATCCTCACTTTACATTCAAGATTGAGCATTCAGAGAGTGAAACATCAGTTAGCATCAAAGTGTAGAAGGATAAACCGTTGGTTGATTAGCAAGACAAATCAAAGTTGAAATGGAACCCTAGCAGATGCGTCATTTAAAAATCTCAAGAAACCTTACTTAAGAAAGTTACAAGTAAGTAATGGCCACTCCTACAGTGTTTGACATCTCTGAGAAGAAGAGATATGTGTTTAAGAAGCATCCATTCAAGTCTGTGTTAGATGATGTAGAAGGGGTATTCTCCAAGACTCCGCTAGGAGTCAAGACATTCACACTTACATCTATTGTAAGAAGGAAATTTTTGGGGATAACAATATAGCAACACTCATGCAGGCATCTATGATGAAACCAGACTACTCATTCAAGGATGAATTCTTACATCTTGCTAATAAACCTATCTTTGAGTATTCAAACATGCATGAGTTCAATGAACCAGAATGGGTTAAAATTCTACTTAACAGGATACATGATGATCTGTATTGGATTAGTGAAGTTCCTGTCTATAGTACAGCTGACCTCATTCATGAGATGACCAGACTTCCTAAGATTGGACCAGTTCTTCCTACTATAAAGGATGTAAAGAAAGATGTTGAGAAAGATTTCTTATCAAGAAGTGATAGGTGCGGGATGACTGTTGATCATATTAAAGAGGATGATATCAAAATCATCACCATGATACTCAGCTACAAGTTCCAACATGCTAGCAGACTCAATAGTGTATCCACAACAACAGTTCTAGCATCAATAAGGATGGTAAGAGATAATACACAGTATAATTTTTGTGAGATATTGCGCGCATAATTGATTGAGAACATTAGAGATATCAAGCATGACAAGAGCAAAATATTCAGATTTGGCTCTTTGATTATCTACTTATACTTCCACATTATTGGTAAAGTTTCTAATCTTTACCTAGATAGGAGAAAACCCACTATGTCACAAATTTCATTAAAGGCTACGTCAGGAAGCAATGTAAAGGAGTCTATGGACATGGAGATCAAAACATTCAGGATCAAGATGCAGAAGAGGTTCAGGATATCAGAAAATATAGTTGAGAAATACAAGGACACCATATGCTTCATAGTAGAAACTAACTGTACTTTCATGGAAGCAGTGGAGCTAAGATCCAAATGGATTCATCCACTTGGTTATGAAGTTGAAGAACATGTGTTGGAAGGATATGCACAAGTTCTTTTATTTGCACCCAAAGATCCAAATGAGATAAGATGGGGCATATATAGAGAGAAGACAAATCAAGTTGATTCTATCTTGTACAGTGCAGATAACAAAAGGAAGGCATCAAGGATTACATCTAACATCCTAAAGGTTCATGGGGTCACACAAGAAGACCTAGACAAAGCTAGGGAAGCTAAAATTGCAAAAGAGCTCAAACAAATAGAAGTCAAAATAGAAAAATCTGATGATATCCCCAAGAAGAAGAAGAAGAAATTTTATGAAGGTACATCTGCACCATCAACTACTATTGACTTGGAATCCTCTCCACCATCAGTACCAAGCAAGTTGACCAGAAGAAGGAAGCAAGTTCCCATAGGTCACCCATCCTCAAGGACAATGATAGGGAGACTCCTAGATACCTCCTGATTTGTCTTGAACTCAACTTAGGTCACTCCTAGGACCTCTTAGGATTTCCTCAATCCACCCTCTAACACTTGGAAAGAACCACTTCCTTCCCTCTACCAAGAATCTTCCTATCTTGAAAGGTTCCTACTCTTTGTTCTTTGCAAGAACTCTCCTCATTTATGCTTCCAAAACCCTAACCATTGATTTGTATTGTAGGAGGGATAGGGATTCATTCAACACCATTCTTGAATCCCAAAATGGGTCTTAACTTTCCAAGTTTGTTCACTTCTCCATCGCTCATTAGCTTCCTATCTTTTAGGCCTTGTAGCCTTTTTTACCAATTAGGCCTCCTATAATCTAGGAATCTACATTTTCAGGTGAAACTCCTCAAAGGACCCCCAAATGTGTTTTGGTAGTTCAAACATATGATATTATAACTCAAAGGTTTTCTTGGTTTTAGGTCCCAACTCTGTCCGTACACCCTGTTTTAGAAATAGGGCTTTTTGTTTAGTTTTAGACCAGTCTTTGGTCTTTGGATTCAAAACTTGGCAACCTAATTTCTTGGGAACTCCTCCTTGTTCTTGAGTACCTGCACAACACATATCAACACATCCATGGCCTTCTTGGATCATGAATACATCCCTCCTACATTTCTTAAACACATCTACACAGTCTTCGTAACTGGGCTTCATCCACAGCTTGCCTAGGGAAAGACTCTAAAAATAGGTGCACATACTTTCAGAGCTCCACCTTGTGGATTCTTGAAGCTTAGTGAACCTAGTCTCCATCCCCAATAGGTCATGCAAAACCTATGGTGGTAAGTGGAGTTAGGTCCACATCTTTGCCACACTATCAAAACCAGACAGCAAACTGTACAAAACAAACTAATTTACAAATTGCAAAAGGAAAGTAACTACTAAGCAAACTAACTACTGAAATAACACTATAACATGCCCAACAATGGATTCCATGAGTTACAGTACCAATTTCAATCCATCTAAGCTAACTTTCACACTGTTTACATAAAAACTCTATGCTTTCTCAGTATTCAGTCTGTACACAATGACCTATGAACCCTCAAATTAGGGTTTTCTAAACATATATAGTCCACCTCATGTGTCTTAACCCTTGGATAAAATCCATCCACTCTAGACACCGAAATCCTTAAGACAACCAAAATGTTGTCAACAACTTTTGAAAAGTTGCTAATGTTGCATAGCAACATTTTTACATCTTTTGCAATTTTGCACTTTCCAAGTGTTTTAACACTAATCTGACCTATCTAACCTTAGTTAAACCTTTTAGGGCATCATAGGACCCTAAAGAAATGAAAAACATCAACTTTTCACTTGACAACATTATCAAGTACAATGCATTTAATGAGCCAAATTGAATTACTTTAACCTAGCAAAGAGCACAAACTAAGAACTACCTCACCCCACACTTGGTCCACATGACCTTATATAATTACAGTTCCCTTCAAGAGGGTCTTTGACACTTTCTCACACCAAGATCAACATGAGATAACCAACTGACTGGCTTCTCAGGGGTGCTTCTACACCATACAACATGGAGCAAAGTAAAGAGCACTCAAGCCCCTCTTGAGGTAGGATACAGACCTAGTTTGACAGTCTTAAGGAACATAATTGTTAATGAAGGAAGAATAGACTCTATTAAAAATGTCTATGACAAGTACCAAGAGATAGATAAATCAGAAATTTATTCTATGATTATCTCTCATATGATCTAGTTTAAAAGGTCAGTATTGGAACTCAAGACAGTCATACCAGACAAAGTATGGAACATACTAGACCTATTGAAAAGACAAGCAATAGAGGAAGATATGAGGATTAGAGAAGAAACATTAGACATTCTTTTCCCTTTTTTCTCACATGATGAAAAAGCAATACTGTTAGATTTGGTAAAACCTCATCTCAGAACCAAACTAATAACTCTTCATATTATGAACAAAGAGTATGAACTGGTTGGTGAAGAGACTCAGAAAGCATTTGAGAAAGTATTTTTGGATAGGCACATGTATCCATCAACAATGCCTATAGCTAAATTGACTCTAGTCCCTCCAAAATAGGATAAAGAATCATTGATTCCAAATGTGACTATGATAGGTCCACAGGATTCAACACCCACAGTTTCATCACCTTCTGATATAGCCAAAGATTCAAAAGAAACCATTGTGATCAATGATGTTAAGATATCCATGACAACTTCATATAATGACATGAACAAATTTGAAAAAGCATTTGTCAACACTGAAGAGATAGAAAAGGTATGCACTGATAATACTTCCTTACAACAAGATGAAGCTCCTCCTAAAGATTCAACAGATTTGAACAATGAGGAAGACAATCAATCTAATGACTCACCCATTATGGAGATCCCAGTGAAAAGTGAATGTATGGATACTAGTCAAAATGCTATATTCACTCCATCTATTCAACCATCAACATCATTGTTGTCAAGTTTAACCAATGACTCAGCAAGCCTAGATGCATGGGGAGAAGAATATTTGATCAAGATCAATGTATTAGCCATGGAGAAAGCCAAAGAGAAACAAGTTATGAGAAACCCTCTCTTTCTGGAGTCAGTGAACATTTTGAATGACTTAGTGCTAGCAGATAAGAAAGTGGCTAAAATTTAGTCAGTTGATGATGTTGATAGCATCTTAACAAGCTTCAAAACATAGTTCACAAGTTTAGTAGACTCAGCTACTAGAACTGCAGAGGAAAAGTACAAAAAGGAAAGATTGGATGAATTGGTAAAGAAATTTTCTTTAGATCTCAAATCATTGAAGATTGGTCAGACAATTATAAAAGAGTTAGCATCAGAAGGCAGGAAAGTAATAGCAAATTGCATGGACAGAGGAAAATTCACTTCTGAGCACATCAAGAAGATTGATGAGGTAGATATCTTGGTTGATAACATAAAGCAATCAGTTGAAACATCATCCCAAGACATTAATATCTGCAACAATATCTATCAAGGGAAGATAGACAATATTAAAAAAGCTAAGATGGAGATCAACAAGATAAGGATCAGGCAGACCCAACTGAGAAATGCACTTGCACCCTCCTTAGCTGTTTTGAATGAGAACATCAAACAGATAGATGAAACCATTGTCACATATGGTCAAGGACCCTGCATGGATCTGGCAAAGATGGAGAAGCTTACATATGCATTATGCACCCATCTTCGGATAGTTGATGCACTGAAGGAATTTTGGTCGCAAGAGATCAAGACTCTTCAGATTGCGTATCCAAATGTGTACTTCAAGTAAGTACCTAGAGACTTACAAATTTTGACACCTTTGTTATTAATTCAAAGGGGGAGTAATGTATGTATATAAGGAGTATGTTATATAGCCAAAATAATATGCAATTTTTTTTGTTAAGTCAAAGTTTAAGTAACTTGGCCACATTCCTTTGTTGCCATTAATGAAAAAGGGGGAGATTGTTGGCAAGTTAACACTCAGGATGTATATGACTTATTTTGTGTTTTCATTATGGCAACAAAGTCATATGAAGTGTTGATAGTAAACTTTGAAGAGATAAATTGGCTAAGTACAGAAAATAGAACAGTACAGAGTTATTCAATCGATCAGAAGACCAGCGCACGTGCGTACGATCAAGTCTAACTATGCGCATTCATAATTAAGCTCTATGAGATATTTTTGTGTTTACCCTATACACACATGGTATGAAATGATAGTACGAAGAAGTTACAAGAAGATTAAGTACCACTAACAGTTCAGAAAATAGAGTATGGAGCCGACCTCAGATTTTGGATTAGCGTATAATATTTTGTTTTGTAAAGGCTATGCACCTATTGTAATAAGTTTGTAATTATGTCTTAAACATTCATGTAAACACGCTTAAGCCAATTTTTTTGGAAGCGTTGTGTATGTTGTTTTTGGGCCGACTAAGGTCTTATTTTTAGTCATGTCTATTTAGGCATGTATATATACTAGACATGCACTTTTGTATTAATGGTGTCGATGAAAAAGAAGCAGAGAAGATATTCAGAAGAACAATATAAGGAAATTAGTATGAAGTATAAGTCTTCAAGAGATAAAAGCATCAGCGCATAAACGAACCTGATCAGACAACAGTGTCATTACAACAGTTCATCCTTTGATATAGTGTATATCAGATATCAGAAGGTTGTAACCTTCATCTTTTTGAGCAGTGAGCTATAGCAGTGAGCCAACCACCTTTAACAGGGTTTTTATAAAGACTTCTAACAGGGTCATTGTACTTGCATTGTAAAGACCGCTCCTAATAGGGAAAATGAACTTTAACATGTTCATTATACTAGTATAATCATTTGTGAGTACTAATTCCCACCAGGGTTTTCCTCTGATCAAGGTTTCCCCATAATCATATCTTGTGTTATGTGTTGTGTTTCATTTGTTATATATTTGATTCAAGTTTAAAGTTGTTAAATTATAATTAATAGACAAACACTGATTTACCCCCTCCCAGTGTTTCTAACAGGTCTACCCAAGACTAGAAAAGGAATGAATAGTGTCTATGTGATTGTAGGCAGGTTTAGTAAGATGGCTCACTTTGTGCCATGCAAGACAACAAATGATTCCATTCAAATAGCTTCTTTATTCTTCAAGGAGGTTGTTAGGATTCATGTTTTATGACTGAGTATAGTTTCTGACAGAGACACCAAGTTTATGAGCCACTTTTGGAAGACTCTTTGGCAGAAGTTGGGCACCAACTTATCATTTGGATCTTCCTACCATCCTCAGTCAGATGGTCAGACAGAGGTAGTAAATAATAGCCTTGGTAATCTCTTTGTAATACCCACCTCTTAGTTTGCTTTTCAGTTTGTGGATGCAAAACTCTTTTAGGCATTTTTGATGTATTTGCGATTATTTCAGTTGATCTTGAGGATATTTATGTATTACATTTTAGTATGTTATCGAGCCATTATTATCATGTTGCATTTTCTGTGTATATGTGATTTATGGTTATTTAATGATGCTTATGTATATGTTAGGATTTCATTTCAATTATGGTTTTCTGACAATACTGACCTTAGATTTATATGCACATGGATCATTATATATTTTTTGTTACTGTTTGATGTGCTTGGTATGGTATGGGACAGAGTCGTAGTTACTTGCTTCGGTGAGATCCACACGATAACCTAGTCTCAACCATTCTTTGCCATATTGTATATGCATGCATGTTCATTTTTGTGATGACAATATTGCAGGTACCGGGCTACGTCTTCCCTAAATTGGCAGGAGTGAGCGTGCCCTATCGCAATAATCTCAAAGGTAAGAGAGGGGAGATAGTTTTCAGGTCCAAATCCTATCCTAAACCTAATTGTTCTAGTTAGTGGACAAGTATCCGTGTGGCCACCTTACCAAATTCGTGTAGTTGACAGGAATTTGTGTATCCCTTTTCCTTGAGCATGTTTGATTTTGCTTGTGTTCGATTTCAGGTGCTTGATTTGATTATGTGTGTTTTATATCACGTTATTTATTTAATTGAATATTATTATAATTAATTATTAAATATAGGGTATTTAATTATTTAAAAATTAAATTAAATACCTATGTTTAATTGAAAGGTTAATTAAAATGTAATTATTGAATATTAGTATTTAATTGAATATTAGAGTAAATATGCCTTTTATGATTTATTAAATAATTAAATATTAAGTTGCATGGATTATTGTGATTTAAATATTTAAGTTATTTAATTTAATATTTTATGAATTTCATGTGCAAGTTCATTAGTGAATTTAGAGTTTGAATTCAAAATGCAACTTGGGTTACTAAGTCAAAGTTGAGTTGTGCAAGTAATTAGATATTTTAATTATTAATTAAAGAATTACTTTAAATTTTGGAGTTGAGTTCTTTTGGGAGTCATCTAGTGTGTTGTCATTAGGGTTTACTTGATTAGGGGAAGTTGATCCTCTTTAGGGGGATTCTTCTCTCATTTGAACATAACAGATTTTTGGGAGCATTTTTGGAGAGACTTTGTAGGTTCTTGATTTTGGAAGATTTGTGGATTCTTGTGGATGCATGTTGGAAAATGTTTGTGTAAAATTCGTGTTTGTGTGTGTGCTTGGAAGATCCAAGGTTTAATCATCTTTAAAAGTAAAAATCATTCCATTCTTGCATTGGATTTAAGGTAGGGTTTGATCCTTTTCGTGATTCAATTCTTGATTAAATTGTGTCTTCTTTGTGCTTAATTTGATTAAATTTCCTTAATTAGGAGTTATTGAATTCTTATTTAAAAAGGGTGTTCTTGAAACCCTAGTTTTCTTAATATATTAGAAAATTGTTATTTAGCATAGTATTGTTATGCTAGCCAATTTTCGTTGAAAGATCCCTTCTAAAACTCCTAGAAAATGAAAAATTAATCTGGACTATAGTTTAAACTATATAATGGTTGAAAATAATTTGTATGGTGGAAGAAAATCAAATGCTAGTTGGGAAAAATCAATTTGGAAAAATAATTCACTCTCTGTAAAAAAATACATAATAAGAAAATAATTCACCAGTCTTAAAACAAACAAAAGAAAAACTGGAAAAAGACAAAATTCATTATGCTTGGTTTAATTTCCATTTTCAAAAATAAGTAAATGGTAATAAATTAGATTTCGTTTTTCTTTAAATTAAATAAAAATTGCTATGTTAAAGTTTTGTTTTTAAAAAAATTTTAAATGAAAAAAGAAAATTTCATTTTGTTTTGGGGAGTGGGTGGCGGGGGCCACCGCACACCCCTTGCGCTGGTGTGCCGACCGACGCGGCAGCTGAGGCTGCCAACATGGCAGCCGGTGCCGACCGTCAGCCGGGCCGTGCCCTCCTTTGTAAAAGGGGGTCGACGGATGTCAAGTCGGGTGGGGGCCACAGGGACCCCCCTCGCATTAATATATTTGTTTTAAAAAAAAAACTTGCTTTTCATTTTTATATTGTTTTTTTTTTTAAATTAAAAGTTTTTCAAAATTGTTTTATTTAATTTATTTAGTTTTAATATATGTTTTAGTTTATTTAGTTTTAAAATATGATTTAATCTATTTAAATTATATAAATGTATATATGTATTTTAATTATTTAATGTTATTTTTGATTATGTGGTTAATTTAAATAGTTAGTTTAATTATATATGTATCATTATATTTTATTTAATATAATTGCATATACATAAATACGTTAATTGTTTAAGTGTAGTTGTATTTTTGTGAATACATATTGTATGTGATAGATTTTCTTAAAGTTATAGTACCTAATTAAATGTAGATTTTTTAATTGGTAGTTATATACTTTATTTGCGCAATTAATATCCTCAAATTAGGATTATTTTCTACATGGTTATTGTTTGGGTAACGTTTATGTCAATTTTGTTAATGAAGTAATCTAATTTTAGGTTCGTACATTTCCTTAGGATGTAAATGGGGTCATTCATTCCTACGTTAACATTGTATTTAATTTAATACATTCTGAATATGAAATTATTGTGCCTTGATGTGTTGTGAGTGCATGATCAAATAATTGGTATATTTTGTGTGTTATCATGTTTTCGGGTATCTGTTGGGCTAGATGACCGTTAGGAAATAAATCTAGATGTTTTGGGGTTGTACTTTCTGCATGGTATTATTGTGAAGTCAGTTTGTGTTTTATGATGATGTCATAGTTCTGATTTTCTATACCTCAACCTAATTCAGTTATGATGTATTGCTTGGTCTTGTGAGGACACTGTGGATTATTGTATGGTTATAGAGAACCTATGTGCACTTGAATGGGCAGGATATGATTTGATTTATGATGTACCTTTATGATGCTCTTTTGTGAACCTAGGGTAGGTTACCTAGTTGTATAGTAGGAGGTGGCTTGCAATAAGTGTCGGAGCCCACAAGTGGCTGCTAGGATTGCTTATTATAAGTAGTGGTAACAAGTGATAACATAATAATTTATTAGGATTAGGATAGTATAATCTAATAAGATAATGCCTCACCGATGCTTGAGCGTTAGTATAGGCTAAGATGAATGATGAGATGATTCTTGCCCCCTTTCAAGGTGCGGGTTCGGGCATAGTTAGTGGCCTTGTCAGTTTGAGAGGTCATTGACACCGTGTATAGTCACTTGAGTACCAGAGTTCTTTAAGGGATTGCTAGGACAAAACTCAAGGATGCAACATACATGATGACACCTTCCTATATACAGCTTAGGTTATCCTACATGTGTCAGTACCTCTGGTGTCGTTTAGTGTTCCTTATTACGGTTTAGAGTGCTTCTAGGATCTTCCTATGCATTTGAGTATGAGGTCATGTATACCTTGTTTGCATTTGTGTTGTATACTCCGTGTGATGGGCTTGTTACTATCTCCTCAACATGGTAGGAGTGGACCTTTGGTTCCACGTGGTTGGGTGGTAGTGATTCTTATTACCATTGAGATTCCGATGGATTCTTCTTCATGCTTGGATGTTCCTTGTTGCAGTTTCATCTTCCTAGTCTTTTGGAGACTTGTTTAGTTACTTGAGATGTGTATTGTACCATATGCATATATTGGTTATCATCCTTTGGAGGATGCATTGTATTGTGTATTATGTATTATTACATACACTGCGATTTGTGCAGTGGATGTTGATTAGGTAGTATACCTTATGGTATCAGATGTATATGTAATCTTTTATTATGAGATGTATGTTATTGGTTTCAGATTATGTACCTTTATTTTAGTTCCTTATTATTGTTAATTGTAGATTAGTTATTTTAAGTAATTCTATGTCAAGGAACCCTTGAGAAATGTTATCTTGTATGAGTTGTGTTTCATGTATGTCATGTACATCATTGTATTGCTTCCACATTGTTATCATTATTATTTGTAAATATTTAAAAAAAAAATTATTCCGTGAGCTTAGTGTCATGTTTAGGTTAAGTTCTCTTGGGTTCCCTGGCGGGGCATTATACTTGGTATCAGAGCCCACGTTTCTACACTGGGAGCTCTAGGAAATATGTATGCCCATTAGTTGTCTTTTGATTTTAAAACTTGAAACAAACATAGACATAAAAACTCTGATGTGTTTAAAACCATTGCTTTATGATTATTTGATTTCTTTTGATGTTAGTAGTTTGATGTTGGTTTTGAGTTTGAGTTATTGTTTGATTCTTTGGTTGCTTCAGGAATGGATTCTGTTGAGTCTAGAGCTATTGTTGTGAGCGTTGATCAGGATCAGGCCTTGAAGATTCAACACCTTGTCGGAGGGCTTAATGACCTCACTGATGGAGGAGTTAGAGTCTTCGAATCTTAAGCTTTTAGGGATGCAATTTATAAGTCTATGTTGGTTGAACAAGATCATCTTACAGACTTGAAGGGTGACCTAAACCAACAAGGCGAGGAACCCTCTCATGATCAATTTGGTGGTCAGTTAGGGGTGCAGTCTAGTGAACCTGCTTCTATTTTTAGAAGTGATCATTCTCAGGGAACTAGGAATGCTAGAGGTCCTTCTACCATTCCAAATGGTAATCAGTTTCAACAACAAGAAGGAAACAATCCTTCTTTTAGTGGTCCTCGGATTAGGGATTTTCATGATTTTTAGCGCAACAAGCACAGATGGACAGTTCAGCTTAGTGGATCTACTCCTGGTTACAAGGGTAATCATCCACAGGGAGCTGGGAGATTTGGGCACCCTCCTACAATTTTGAAGGGTAACCAGAACCAATAGAGGAAGATATTCCTTCATGGTAATAGTGGTGGTTCTCAGTTAGGGAACTATCGCAACTGGTTGCACTGTAAGCACAATAGGACTGATTAGTCAGTTCAGAGAGTGCATCAAGATGTCTTTAGGGGTGTTGTTCAGTAGTATAGTGCACCTTTAGTTGGAGGAAGTGGTTGTGGTAGAGCTTGTTTTACTTGTGGGTAGCTTGACCATATTGCAGTCAATTGTCCTTAGCGTGCAGTGTCATTCTCGGGGCAGAGGCCAGTGGCTTTTGATCCTACACTTGGGGGTGTTTTTAGATCTCACGAAGTGTATGTAGCCTTGGATCACCTTCTAGCGGTGTATCATTCTTCTTTGAGTGGGGTTGCAGATGTTGGACCAGTAGCTAGTTTTCAGATTCTAGCAGTTGGGGATGATCCCCCATGTTCGAATCAGAGTCCTGAGAAGGATTCTAAGGAATCCGCACTTTGCATTTTGGGACTCGGTAGGATGTTTTGTATTGAGGGATTTATATCTCTATTTTTTTTGTAGGATTTTAGGAGTAAGCCTAGTTTTAGGGGAGGAGGATGTAATACCCACCTCTTAGTTTTCTTTTCAATTTGTGGATGCAAAACTCTTTTAGGCATTTTTGATGTATGTGTGGTTATTTCAGTTGATCTTGAGGATATTTATGTATTACATTTTAGTATGTTATCGATCCATTATTATCATGTTGCATTTTTTGTGCATATGTGATTTATGGTTATTTAATGATGCTTATGTATATGTTAGGATTTCATTTCGATTATGGTTTTCTCACAATACCGACCTTAGATTTATATGCACATGGATCATTGTATGTTTTGCATTACTGTTTGATGTTCTTGGTATGGTATAGGGTAGAGTCATAGTTACTTGCTTTGGCGAGATCCACATGATAACCTAGTCTCAACCTTTGTTCACGATATTATATATGCATGTATGTTCATTTTTGTGATGACAGTATTGCAGGTACAGGGCTACGTCTTCCCTGAATTGGCAGGAGTGAGCATGCCCTATCACAATAATCTCAATGGTAAGAGAGGGGAGATAGTTTTCAGGTCCAAATCCTATCCTAAACCTAATTGTCCTAGTTAGTGTACAAGTATCTGTTTGGCTACCTTACCGAATTCGTGTAGTTGACAGGAATTAGTGTATCCCTTTTCCTTGAGTATGTTTGATTTTTCTTATGTTCGATTTTAGGTGCTTGATTTGATTATGTGTGTGTTATATCACATTATTTATTTAATTAAATATTATTTCAATTAATTATTAAATATAGGATATTTAATTAATTGAAAATTAAATTAAATACCTATGTTTAATTGAAAGGTTAATTAAAATGCAATTATTGAATATTAGTATTTAATTAAATATTAGAGTAAATATGCCTTTTATGATTTATTAAATAATTAAATATTAAGTTGCATGTATTATTGTGATTTAAATATTTAAGTTATTTAATTTAATATTTTATTAATTTCATGTGCAAGTTCATTAGTGAATTTAGAGTTTGAATTCAAAATGCAACTTGGGTTACTAAGTCAAAGTTGAGTTGTGCAAGTAATTAGATATTTTAATTATTAATTAAAGAATTACTTTCAATTTTGGAGTTGAGTTCTTTTGGGAGTCATCTAGTGTGTTGTCAATAGGGTTTGCTTGATTAGGGGAAGTTGATCCTCTTTAGGGGGATTCTTCTCTCATTTTAACATAACAGGTTTTTGGGAGCATTTTTGGAGAGGCTTTGTGTGTTCTTGGTTTTGGAAGATTTGTGGATTCTTGTGGATGCATGTTGGAAAATATTTGTGTGAAATTCGTGTTTGTGTGTGTGCTTGGAAGATCCAAGGTTTAATCATCTTCAAAAGAAAAAATCATTCCATTCTTGCATTGGATCTAAGGTAGGGTTTGATCCTTTTCGTGATTCAATTCTTGATTAAATTGTCTTCTTTGTGCTTAATTTGGTTAAATTTTCTTAATTAGGAGTTATTTAATTCTTGTTTAAAAAGGGTGTTCTTGATGCCCTAGTTTGCTTAATATCTTAGGAAATTGTTATTTAGCATAGCATTGTTATGCTGGCCAATTTTCATTGAAAGATCCCTTTTAAAACTCCTAGAAAATGAAAAATTAATCTTGACTATAGCTTAAACTATATAATGGTTAAAAATAATTTGTATGGTGGAAGAAAATCAAATCTTAGTTGGGAAAAATCAATTTGGAAAAATAATTCACTCTCTGTAAAAAAATACAGAATAAGAAAATAATTCACCAGTCTTAAAACAAACAAAAGAAAAACTGGAAAAAGACAAAATTCATTATGCTTGGTTTAATTTCCATTTTTGGAAATAAGTAAATGGTAATAAATTAGATTTCATTTTCTCTAAATTAAAAAAAAAAATTGCTAAGTTAAATTTTTGTTTTTAAAAAAATTTTAAATGAAAAAAGAAAATTTCATTTTGTTTTGGGGAGTGGGTGGCGGGGGCAACCGCACCCCCTACGCTGGCGGGTCAATCGGCGCTGCAGCCGGTGCCGACTGTCAGCCGGGCCATGCCCTCCTTTGTAAATGGGGGCCGACGGATGTCAAGTCGGGTGGTGGCCACAGAAACCCCCCCCCCGCATTAATATATTTAAAAAAAGAACTTGCTTTTCATTTATATATATATATATATATTTTAAATTAAAAGTTTTTAAAATTGTTTTATTTAATTTATTTAGTTTTAATATATGTTTTAGTTTATTTAGTTTTAAAATATGATTTAATTTATTTAAATTATATAAATATATATACGTATTTTAATTATTTAAAGTTATTTTTGATTATGTGGTTAATTTAAATAGTCAGTTTAATTATATATGTATCATTATATTTTATTTAACATAATTGCATATACATAAGTACGTTAATTGTTTAGTGTAGTTGTATTTTTGTGAATACATATTGTATGTGATAGATTTTCTTAAAGTTATAGTACCTAATTAAATGTAGATTTTTTAATTGGTAGTTATATACTTTATTTGCGCAATTAATATCCTCAAA
>MU226328.1:1464601-1530398 GCA_018584345.1 Thuja plicata
CCTAATTAAATGTAGATTTTTTAATTGGTAGTTATATACTTTATTTGCGCAATTAATATCCTCAAATTAGGATTATTTTCTACATGGTTATTGTTTGGGTAACATTTATGGCAATTTTGTTAATGAAATAATCTAATCTCAGGTTCATTTTCAGTTCCTTAGGATGTAAATGGTGTCATTCATTCCTACGTTAACATTGTATTTAATTTAATGCATTCTGAATATGAAATTATTGTGCCTTGATGTGTTTTAAGTGCGTGATCAAATAATTGGTATATTTTGTGTGTTATCATATTTTTGAGTATCTGTTGGGCTAGATGACCCTTAGGACATAAATCCAGAGGTTTTGGGGTTGTACTTTCTGCATGTTATTATTGTGAAGTCAGATTTGTGTTTTATGATGATGTCATAGTTCTGATTTTCTATACCTCAACCTAATTCAGTTATGATGTATTGCTTGGTCTTGTGAGGAAACTGTGGATTACTATATGGTTATTGAGAACCTATGTGCCCCTGAATGGGCAGGATGCGATTTGATTTATGATGTACCTTTATGATGCTCTTTTGTGAACCTAGGGTAGGTTACCTAGTTGTATAGTAGGAGGTGGCTTGCAATAAGTGTCGGAGGCCACAAGTGGCTGCTAGGATCGCTTATTGTAAGTAGTGGTAACAAGTGATAACATAATAATTTATTAGGATTGGGATAGTATAATCTAATAAGATAATGCCTCACCCATGCTTGAGTGCTAGTATAGGCTAAGATGGAGGATGAGATGATGCTTTCCCCCTTTCAAGGTGCAGGTTCGGGAATAGTTAGTGGCCTTGTCAGTTTGAGAGGTCATTGGCGCCGTGTATAATCACTTGAGTACCGGAGTTCTTTAAGGGATTGCTAGGACAAAACTCAAGGATGCGACATACATGATGACACCTTCCTATATATAGCTTAGGTTATCCTATGTGTGTCAGTACCTCTGGTGTCATTTAGTATTCCTTGTTATGGTTTAGAGTGCTTCTAGGATCTTCCTATGCATTTGAGTATGAGGTCATGTATACATTGTTTGCATTCATGTTGTATACCCCGTGTGATGGTCCTATTACCATCTCCTCAGCACGGTGGGAGTGGACCTTTGGTTCCACGTGGTCGGGTGGTAGTGATTCTTATTACCATTGAGATTTTGACGGATTCTTCTTCATGCTTGGATGTTCCTTGTTGCAGTTTCATCTTTCTAGTCTTTTGGAGACTTGTTCAGTTACTTGAGATGTGTATTGTACCATATGTATATATTGGTTATCATCCTTTGGAGGATGCATTGTATTGTGTATTATGTATTATTACATACCCTACGATTTGTGCAGTGGATGTTGATTAGGTAGTATACCTTATGGTATCAGATGTATATGCAATCTTTTATTATGAGATGTATGTTATTGGTTTCAGATTATGTACCTTTATGTTAGTTCCTTATTATTGTTCATCATAGATTAGTTTGTTTGAGTAATTCTACTTAAAGGAACCCTTGAGAAATGTTATCTTGTATGAGTTGTGTTTCATGTATGTCATGTACATCATTGTATTGTTTCTGCATTGTTATTATTATTATTTGTAAACATTTAAAAAAAAAATTATTCCGTGAACTTAGTGTCATGTTTAGTATAAGTTCTCCTTGGTTCCCTGGCGGGGCCTTACACTCCTAAGGGGTTTGACAAAGGAGTATGGTCAAACATGGGACCAACTCATTGCACAAGTAGAATATGCTTATAATGATACTGTTAATAGAACCATAGGGAAAAGACCTTTTGAGATTGTATATGGAATCCATCCTAGAGGAATTCATGAACTTAGAGACCTTTAAGATGAAGCTAAAGGCAGTGGCTATGCTGAGAATTTTTGCATATTCTATGCAAGAAGTCCATGACATAGTCAGGAAGACTCTCACTAAGAACACAGAGAAGATCAAGACCAAAGTGGATGAGAGAAGAAGGGATGTCCAATTCAAGATTGGAGATGTAGTGATCATTCATCTCAATAAAGAAAGACTTCAGAAAGGAAAACCTCACAAGCTTTAGATGAGGAGAATCTGTCCATGTGTCATCCTAGACAAGTATGGAGCCAATGCTTACAAGGTGAAACTTCTGGAGGATTTGGGTTTATCACCAGTCTTCAATGTTGCAGACTGGGTATTGTACAAAGGCCCAATCCCTGATGCTGATTAGAGTCTGAATGAAGTCATACATGAGGTTGAAGATCTTCACTTGCCATCTACACCAATCAAACAATCATAGAGCATTCTTGATACTAGAGTTTACAAGAAGACCAGGAAGGAGTATAAAGAACACTTGATCAAATGGCAAGTAAAATCTGATGCAGATGCAGTATGGATCAAGGAAAGTGAGTTTAAGAAGTTGGGGGTTGATACCAACTTACTTAATCCAAGGTTGGATTGAAGTCTTTTGTTTAGGGGAGGATGGTGCAGGAGCACCTAGGCAATCCTCAAGCCTTAGAATTTTTTGGATTGTATCTGAAATTATCCAAGTTTGATATGTCTATTTTATTTGAGGCCTTAGTAGGTCATGTGGACTAGGTGAGTTAGTTTTAGTACTAAGGTCACCAATTAGTCATTGTTAGTTGTTTTTGGTTAGTTTAGACCTAGTTGATCTAAGGTTGGGATTTGGGTTCAAAATGTGTTCTAGACCCATGAAGGATGTAAAAGATGCCTTGAGGTCATTAAACATGGTTAGTTCATCGAAATACATAGCATAGAGGCCCTATATTTTAGTTGGCATAGTAAATACAAAAAGATGACAAAAGTTGTCATGACAACATTTGCAAGAAATTGCAAATGTTGCATGCAACTCGACAAATTAGGATCCCCACAAATGTAGGAGTGGTAATTGATTTAAAATGGCTTATAATGGTGGAGAAAGGCATCTAAGACACTCTGATACTTGAATCACGAGGAGAGAGTTTTTGTAAGCAAGTTTTGGAATAGAAAAGTGACTACAATTATGTGTTAGTGTATTTTTTGAGCATTTGGTGTTACAGAGCTTTTTTATGGATTGAATCATAAGATCCAACTATTGATTCATGTAGAGGGGTGTTATTTAAGAATTTTCCTTTCATTTTGTTAATTCTTTTGAGGTAATCTTCAAGTGGTAGGAAAATAATTGCAAACTAGGTGGTATGCTGGTGTCTTTTAGCCATTTTTTGCTTTCATGGCTCCCACTTGAGATTAAACCATGGAAACATTAAAAGGGTGGATGGATCTCATAGTGGAGATTTTTTAAATTTTGTATATAGAGGTAGGAGTTTAGGAGATGAGTGGAGATATTTTTAAACCCATGCCCTAGGCAAGTTAGGACAGCCTAGTTAGGTGCATGAGAGGTTAGAAACCCATTGCAGAGACAAGGGAATGAGATGGAGAATTGAACCAGGTGATGTCAAAGTGTTGTTAGTGTCTTATGAGTCCCTAGGTTCAATTTTAGAGCTGTGCCAATCCAACTAGATTGATTTGTGAGGAGAAATTAGACCATTGCTAGTAATGCACCAAAATAGGCCTAAAAGCCCTACTTTCTAGGATAGTGTTGTACGGACAATTTGGGGACCTAAGACCTTAGAAATCCTTTAGGTATCCAAAAATGGTACCTAGATCCCTAAATATTTTTGGGGGTTGTGTGTGATTTTTGCATGTTATTCTAGAAAAACCCTCTAGATAGGGCCAATAGAGCCATTAGGCCTAATTGGATAGTTTGAAGACAAGTTGTGAACTCGACTACTTGAAGTGGGAAAACCTATGGATTTTGAGTTTTTTTGGGAGTAAGGAGGACATAAAAAGTGCCCACATTTCCCTTGTAGCATGGATTATGTTGGAATGGAGAAATTTGCATTATTTTCTTCAAGTCTTTTGAAGCATTGAGACAAAACTAAGATAGTTGTCATCCAAGGTGAAAGCACAATTATTGTAACTCTTAGAGAAGAGTTAGGTGAGGTCTTAGATAGAGTGTCTATTGACTTAGGGAGGTCATATAGTGGATTCAAGATCCTAATTGGATTAGAACAAGAGAAGTCTTGTCTTGTGGTATTGTGCAAGCACACTTTGGAGCTTACTTCTATCATCTCTTCACTGAGCTCACTTCAGAAGAGTGAAAATTTTGGGTTGTTGGTTCCAAGTGGTTTTTCCCTTGATAGTGTTTCCACGTTAAAAATCCATGTGTCAAATGTGTATATGGTTCATTTGTTTGATGTTTTTCTTTACACATTACTAAAATAGGATTGGTTGGTAAACACTAAGTTTTTTTACTGATATTCAATAAAGGCTAGGAAAAGATAAACTGCTATTGGGTAAATCTTAAGAAAAGGATAAATAGTATATTCACCAAGAAGTATATATTTGATAAGATTACTTAAAGACATACATCTTGTAGGACTGGAGATAACTAGAGGTTTTATATATGTGATATAAGTTCTGGTTGAATTATTGAATTAATTTTTGAGGCCAATGATTCACCCCCCCTCTCAGTTATTCTAAAAATTGGTATCATAGCTAGTATTCTTAGAAGAAAGTTTAAAGAATCAAGCTAAAGATCACAAGATGAGTAAAAGGGATGTGCCTAATTTGAACAAAGAAAACTTTGCATCATGGAAAAGCAGGATAAGACTCCACCTCTCAGGTATTGGAAATGATGTCACAAAGTACTTGGATACTGAATTTGTTTTACCTACTGGACCTCTGACAGTTGATTAATTGAGAAAGAAACATGAACACAATTCTATGATGATAGAACTTTCTTCCTCACTCTCCGATGCTGAATTTGAAGATGTCAAATCATGCACCACTGCAAAAAAAATGTGGGACAAACTCAAGCTAGTACATGGAGGAGATAAAAATATGTTGAGAGCTAAGGCAAAAAGCCTAAGAGGAAAATTTGATGACCTAAGAATGAAAGAAGGAGAAAAAACACTCAGTACAGTAGCAGAATCAAAAAGGTTGTTAATTCTATTTGAGGAGTAGGAGGTGTACTTGAAGAAGAAACAATGGTAAGTAAAATTCTCAGAACCTTACTGCCTATTTATTCTATTAGAGTATCTGCAATGCAAGAAATAAGAGCAATAGAGAATAACAATGTTACTCTAGATACTTTGATTGGTAGACTTATTTCATTTGAGATGAATAACTTTGACAATAGTGTCTTATCAACTATTGAGTCTACATTCAAATATTATTTGAAAATAAGTAAATCAAGTCATAAACACACTATGAGGAATAATAGTGAAAGTGATAGTGATGAACAAGAACTTGATGAAATTGAAGCACTAATGGCTAGAAGATTGCAAAGAGGAAAATGTAGATACAAAGGTAAAGTACCATTCATATTGCAAAGAGATTGGACACTTTGCTGCTAGATGCCCTAACAAGAGAAAAGATGAAAGAAACAATGACAGATATTATGAAAATAAATTTTATAGAAGTGATGACCGAGATTACCGAAGCAACCGACACTCTGATGAAAGAGATAACTGAGAATAGAAGGACAAAGGAAAGAAGACTTGTTACTTGGCTGAGAACAAAGCTGAAAATACTGACACTGAGCCTGATGAAGATATTGAGGTAGTATTTGTTTCTATGAAGGATGATTCAGACGAAGAAGAAAGGTATGTTGAAACTGCACTCATATCTAAGGTTAGTAAAAATGATGTATGGATTATTGATAGTGGTTGTACTCACCACATGAGTGGAGATAAAGAAAAGTTTGAAACTTTTTAATATTATAATGGTGGATCAGTAAGAATGGGTAACGAATCACCTTGTGTAGTTGAAGGTAAAGGACCCATCATGTTGAATAATTTGATCAGATGTGAAAATGCATATTGGGTGAAAGGACTTAACTATAATCTATTGAGTGTTTTATGCAGCTAAATAAAATAGGACACCAAGTTGCATTTGAGAACAAAAAGACAAAGATATATAATGAATTAGGAAGGTTGATCGGTACTAGTGAACAAACAAAAGATAATCTATTCTATCTTCATGATATTAAGACCACTTGTTTATTTTCTAGAAATGAAGACATTTGGTTGTGGCATAAAATGTTATGTCATGTGAATTTTGATAGCATGGTTAGGATAAGAAAGAAGAGAAAGGTAAGAGGCTTACTGAGCATGTCAAAGCCCGACCATGTCACGTGTAAGAATTGTCAAAAAGGTAAAATGACAAAGTCTAGTTTCAAGAGAAAACCTTACACATCTAATGCTATTCTAGAATTATTCCATACTGACTTATGTGGACCAATGAGAACAAAGAGCTATTATGGCGATACATACTTCATTCTATTTGTTGATGATTATTCTAGAATGATGATTGTTATGTTCTTAAAAGACAAATCAGAAGCATTTAAGATGTTCAAATAGTATAAATCCATAGTTGAAAAGAAAAGTAGAAAAGAACTAAAATGTCTAAGATCAGATAGAGGAGGAGAATTTATTTATGATGAATTCATTAACTTTTGTAATGAGCATGGAATTACAAGACATGTTTCTGTGCTGAGAACACCACATCAGAATGGGATTGCTAAAACAAGAAACAAATCAATTTTTGATTGTGCCAGAACACTGATGATTGAGAAAGGCATCACACAAACATTCTGGAGAGAAGTTGTAAGTACTGCTCTCTATACATTAAACTAAGTTTGATTAAAGAAAGACACCAATAAGACACCTTAGGAGCTATGGTATGGATACAAACCTAATGTAAGTTACTTTAGAATTTTTGGAAGTCAATGTTATATATTGAAAGATGATATAAGTGGAAAGATTGACTCCAAAAGTGATGAAGGAATATTTCTAGGTTATTCTACCAAAAACAAAGCTTATAAATGTCTTAAAAAATCCTCTAACAAAATCATTGAAAGTGCAAATGTTAAAGTGGATGAATTTGTTGAGAAAAATGATGAGGAAAGAAGAAAGGAATTGAAAGACTACAACAAATTTTTCTATAGTGAAGAACCTAACACTTTGCTCGAGCAACAGTGTATCGCTATCGAGCAACAGGACAATGCAACCGAACATCAGGCTGCACACACCAAAAATTAGGTAATTGCTCACAATGCTAAACTGAGCGATGAAGATCAAAATGAAGTTCAAGATGATGATCTGAATGATGAACACAGATCAAAACTGGTACTTTCCAAGTATGTCAGAAGACACTATCCACAGGATCAAATCATAGGAGACAAAAGAGCTGGAATGAGAACAAGAAGTAAGTCACTTAACACTAGATGTTTGATTTGTGATTTTGAGCCAAAATCTATTAATACTGCACTTGATAATCAAGAATGGGTCAGTGCAATGAGTGAAGAGATAGAATAGATTGAGAAGAACAAAACATGGACATTAGTACCTAGACCGAATGATAAGAATGTCATTGGTACCAAATGGATATTCATAAACAAACTGAATGAGAATGGAGATGTCACAAGGAACAAAGCAAGACTAGTATACAAATGGTATGCACAAGAAGGTATTGACTATGGAGAAACCTTTGCACCTGTTTCTAGAATAGAAGGATTCAAAATTCTACTTGTTTATGCTACTTTCAAAGGATTCAAAGTATACCAAATGGATGTAAAATTTGCATTTCTGAATGGAATACTAGAAGAAGAGGTATACATTTTACAACAAGAAGGGTTTTTTGATCCTAACAAGAGGAACATGGTTTGTAGACTACATAAATCCTTGTATGGATTGAAACAAGGACCGAGAGCATGGTATGAAAGACTTCACTCTTATCTCATAAGTATTGGATTTGTAAGAACAAGCGATAACAGTAATCTATATTTAAAAGAAGATACTAATGATAACATTTTGATTACTGAGATATTTGTTGATGATATCATATTTGGAGGTAATGATATGTTATGTGAATCATTTGCTAATGAAATGGGCAAAGAGTTTGAGATGTCAATGTTTGGAGAGATCAAATTTTTTCTTGGTCTATAGATTCTTTAACAGGATGAAGGAATCTACATCACACAATCCAAATACATCAAGGAAGTTTTGAAGATATTCAAGATGGAGGAATCTAAACCAGTTGGAACACCTATGGAAACTAGATGCAAACTAACAAAGGAAGACAAGTCAATTGAGGTAAATAACACCTTATATAGATCTACAATTGGAAAACTCATGTATCTTGTACATACTAGACCAGATATAGCACATGCAGTTGGAATAGTTGCAAGATTCTTTGCTAATCCCAAGGAATCGCACATGACTATTGTTAAAATAATTTTGGGATATCTAAAGAATACTGAAGACTATGGTCTATGGTATAATAAAGAAGTCAAATTTGAGCTATAAGTGTATACTGATGCTGATTGGACTGGAAACATAGATGATAGAAAGAGAACAACAGGAGGAGCATTCTTTATGGGTGATAGACTTGTCACATGGATAAGCAAAAAACAAGGATGTTTTTCTCAATCCACTGCAAAAGCAGAATATGTGGCTGCTGCTGCAAATTGCTCTAACATTGCATGGATAAAGCAATTACTGAAAGGTATGAATATGGAAATCCTTGATCCAGTGATTATCTATTGTAATAATACAAGTGTTATCAATATTTCAAAGAACCCTTTCATCCATGCTAAGACAAAGCACATTGCAATTAAGTATCATTAATTAAGAGAACAAGTGCAAGAGAAAGAAGTGATACTGGAATATGTACAATCCAAAGAACAATTAGTAGAGATATTCATAAAGCCATTGCCAAAAGATACATTTGAGTACCTGAGGAAGAGACTAGGGTTCTGACCCTTGTCTACTAGTCACTAAGCTTACTATAAGGCTGCATCAACCTACACACATTATCAGAAGATCAATCATGTTGATGCAAGCTGAGATATGAACTGCAATGATATGTTAGTACAAGAAGGTACTTATCTGAAACAAACACCAAAGATATTGTTGGCTACTATAGAGCTATATTGCTAATGGAAAAGAGATATACAATGACATATTTTAGTTTGGTATTGCTGTCAAAGGGAGAGATGTACTTAATGAATAGGGAGAAATGTACTCAATGAATATATTCATATGAAATATCTATCTTGATCATCCAAAGGGAGAGAAAATAAATATCCATTAGGGAGAGGAACTTTCAAAGGGAGAGAAAACATCAAAGAAAGAATCAAAGAAACAAATTCTACAACAAAGGGAGAGACAGATTCAGAAGTTTCTACATCTATCCAGTGAAGGGAATGAAGAATGAAGAAAGTACTCTACAAGAATCAAATCTAAGCTAGAAGAGATTACCGAGAGTCATATATTTGTATTGGTTATAAAACAAAAAGTTGGGTATGATATGGCATGCTTTACATTACATGTTTCATATTATTTTGATAAGTATGTTGCCATCAATGCCAAAGGGAGAGATTGATGAAATACAACTAATTAAATGTTTGAAGATGACTAGTTGATGATCATCGAACTGTAGAAAGTAAATACAAGACATTAAATTAGTTAATGTATTGTATTTTCATTGATGTCAACTAGATATAATCTGGTTGGTCATATACATATTTTTATAGACTTCAAGAAACCAAAGAGATAAAGTTTATGTTATCGGTAAACATATAAAGCCAGTGTACACCGAGTGCTAGTAAACACCAATGGATAGTGCACACCGACTGATAGATAACTCCAAGTAGTCACAGTGTATCCCAAGCACCACAACCCCAAGCATAACTAAAATGAAGCCAGGACAATTCACAATTTTAACCGATGGACAATGTTTATGCCTGAGGACAATTAGAGTCAATGACCGAGCAAACTAAGAGTTGATCACTGATAGAACTGGAGTTAGGAAATGACAAAATAATTAGCTGGCAAGAGCTATAATTAGAGTTAACTAATTTATTAATTTGTTTTCATCGATTAGATAAACTAAGCATAAGAAGGAGATTTAAAGCACATAAAACAAGGAGATATTTGTGGAATAAATCTAAATTAAAGCTTTAAAGATTAAAGCAATGCATGGCAAGATTTGCGGATCAAGAAAGATATCTACATCAAGAACAAGAATTAAAATAAATAGGGAAATCATGTCTATATAAAGAGACAAGTAATTCACTATGAACAGAGGAATTCTAAATATAATTCCCATGAAGATAGAAGTCTTCATGCACATCTGATCATACAGGCAGAGGAATAGAGCAAAGAATTTTGTAGACACCGAGCAATAGAGAAACAACAACATTCACCGAGCAGAAAGAACAAGGAAGGGAGAAAAGGAACAAAAGACCATATTGATCAGAGTGGAATTATGGAATTACAATAGATCTGAAAAGTATTTAATTCAAAGTTGTATTGATGAACATATCATTTACTATTTCAATTTAACCATTGATTCAGAAAATCTCTTAACCGAGTGGGATTTAATAGTCCATAATGTATTGAGATACTCAAGAGTATCAAAAGTTTTTTCTTGTTGACAACATAGTGAATGCTCAAGGTCAAAAGACTAACCAATCATTTTAAATCCTCTAACAAGGTCACACTTAACACTATGTTTGTAACCTTTAATAGGGTTGGCTCTTCACCGAGCTCACTTCAGAAGAGTGAAAATTTTGGGTTACCGGTCCCAAGTGGTTTTTCCCTTAACAGGGTTTCCACGTTAAAAATCCATGTGTAAAATGTGTATATGGCTCATTCTTTGATGTTTTTCTTTACACAATACTAAAATAGGATTGGTCGGTAAATACTAAGTTTATTTACTGGTATTCGGTACAAGCTAGGAAAAGCTAAACTATTATTCAGTAAAGGTTAAGAAAAGGGTAAATAGTATATTCACCAAGAAGTATATATTTGATAAGATTAATTAAAGGAATACATCTTGTAGGAATGGAGATAACTAGAGGTTTTATATATGTGATATATGTTTTGGTTGAATTATTGGATTAATTTTTGAGGCCACTGATTCACCCCCCCTCTCAGTTATTCTAACACAAGATATATTCCTCCGCATTGGGTTGTCTCAATAACTTCCAATATTACAGCCATCTATCTTAGCATATCATCTAGACCTGGCTCTGCATTTCCTCTCCCATGAACCATCTTGAATCCCTCTAAAATTGTAGGTCAGATCATAATCTACTACCCCACAATAATATCAACCAGCTAGGGTTATGGCTTACAAGAAGGAACCTAGATCGAAGCTTTACTCTGATACCAAAAGATGCAAGCAGGGTAGGGAGAACAAGGGCCCAAGGCACTCCCAGCTATCTAGACCAACCTTGCAATCCAACACGGAAGCAAAAACACAAGAAGGAGAGGAGAAAGAGTAGATACTTTATATTAATTGATCAAACTCAATACATGTCAGGCTGTAAGGCCTTCCTAGCTTCGGCCATATACATTTAAATGAATTAAATAATTATCTTCATACATGTGAGGTCACACACCTTCCATCCAAATATCTTAACACTTAATCTTCTATCATGATCTGATACGGAAACTCCCTCTAAAAACTGCCTCCCTAAATCTAAGAACATAAACCAAATATATACAAGATTCCACCAAAGAGGTCAGCACTCAAATCCCAAAGAAATACCTAGATTTAGGTCCACACATATCCCAATGAGAGACCCCATATTAATTAAATCATGAGAATTAAATGCAGAAGTCATCCAGATTAGGATAAACAACTTGGTAAGAAGATAATTGAGCAACAAAAACAACTAGGTGAAAGAAACTACCGAGAAGCCAACATAAATTGAGACCCATTGGTAAAGCAAGAAAAAATAACTAACCAAGAAATAGAAGTTACCGAGAACTTCACTAAGAAGCCTCCAAACAATCTAAAGAACAAAAGCAAACATATTTTTGGTTGATCAGGATTGCCCAGAACCCAAGATGCTCCTGCATCAGACACCTGGGGTTAAAAGAAATGATTTCCCAAATCATGTATCAAGTCCAACCTAAAATGAATCCAACTTAGATTGATAAATCCAAGATGAGTCCTCAATCGGTCTGTTTATCCATTTTATCAGATACTCCATGTATTCCTTTCCTCTTGTATGTCTGTCAACTCTCTGTTTCAAGATTTGTTCCACTTCATCTATCTGTTTCTTAGGATAATCACTTGGTACTGTCACTTCTTCATCAGTCTCATGATATTCATAAAATTTTGAAATACTGAATATGGGTGACTTATCCATGTCATCAGGTAATTCCACTTCATAAGCATTTCCACTGTCAAATCTTCTCAGTATTTTGCAACGAACAAATTTCTTCATTTTCAATTTACCATATATTCCAACATGAAATTTTCCTTTCATCAAATGAACCATTACTGCATCACCAACTTCAAAATTCTTATGTCTTCTTGATCTATCTGCACTATCCTTCTATTTCTGATTACTTTTCTCCAACTTCTATTTTACATCCTCATGCAATGTCTTCATGAAATCAACAAACTTTTCTTCTTCAACACTTGTTTTCTCTTCTCCAACAATATCTATCAAGTCTAATATACCTCTTACTTGTGTTCCATGAACAATCTCAAAAAGTGTCTTTCGAGTGCTTCTATTTACTGAACTATTGTATGCAAACTCTTCTTGTGCCAACATCAAATCCCAATTACTTGGTGTGTCTCCAACTAAAAATCTCAACAAGTTGCCCAAACTTCAGTTTACAACCTCTGTTTGTCCATCATTTTGTGGATGAAATGTAGAACCATACTTCAACTCTGTGTCCAAATTCTTCCAAAGTGTTTTCCTAAAATAGCTAACAAACTTACCATATCGGTCAAAGATAATACTCTTCGGTAATCCATGCAATCTGAGAATCTCCTTAAAGAAAAGATCTGCTATATGTACTGCATCTGATGTTTTCTTACATGGTATGAAAAGTGTCATCTTAGAAAATCTATCCACCACAAAAAACATGGAATCATTACCTCTTGATGTCCTCGATAAGCCAAGAACAAAATCCATGCTGATATCACTCCAAGGTTTCTCAGGAATAGTAATCAATGTATACAAACTAGTATTCTGACTTAATCCCTTTGCAACTTGACAAACTCCATATATTTTCAAAAATTTATGAACATCCTTATACAACTGAGGCCAAAAATACCTTTCTCTAAGAAAACTCAATATTTTATCAATACCAAAATGTCCATCCAAACCACTACTATGTTTCTTCTTTATCAAATTGGTTCTCATTGATCCTCTCGGTATGCATAGCTAAATACCTTTGAACAACATATCTTCCTTAATGAAATAGTATTCATAATTACTTGATTGTTTTGGAATAGGTGCTCTGCACCACTCTCCACTGCTTAGAAAAATTAGGATCATTTTCATACAAATTATTCATATCATCAAAACCAAGAACTTCAATTCTCATTTCAGTCAACAACGATCTTCTTCTACTCAATGCATCAGCAACTCAATTAGAAAATCCACTCTTATATTTAATCACAAATGTGAAACTCTGTAAATACTCTACCCATTTCATGTCTCTGATTCAACTTATTCTGACTACCCATATATTTAAAGCCTTACGATCAGTATACAACACAAATTCACTTGACATCAAGTAATGTCTCCATTTCTTCATATCTTGAATAATAGCATAGAATTCTTGATCATAGAAAAAATATTTCCTTTTATCATCATTCAACTTTTCACTAAAGAAAGCAACAGGTTTACCTTCTTGAGTCAACACAAGTCCAATTGCACTTCCACTTGCATCACTAACAACTTGAAATACCTTATTAAAATCAGGTAAGGGTAATACAGGTAATTCAATAACCTTTAGCTTTAAAGTCTCAAAACTCTTATTAGCTCCATGTGTCCATTTGAATTCTCTTTTATCTCCTCTCATTGTCTCAGTCATAGTATTACAAATAGAAGTAAATTTTTTGATAAACTTCCTATAAAACTTGTCAATCCATGAAACAATCTTACCTTATTGATATTCTCAGGTGTAGGCCAACTAAGTATAGCTTCAACCTGATGACATATAACTAATTGAATGTTTGAATATGTTAAGGTGATCATTGAAATGCAGAAAGCTAATGCAAGACATTAAATCAGTTAATGGATTTTATTTTCATTGATGTCAACCAAATATAATATGATAAGTTATATACAAAGTGTCAAAGACTTCAAAGAATCAGAGAGATAAAGATTATGCTTTCAGTAATGCATAAAATACCAGCATTCACTAAGTGACTACAAAAACTGACGATTAGTGGAACCCGATGGACAAACAAACCCGAGAGCATAGTCACAGTGATGCCCGAGCAAGAAACCCAACAAGCATTACCGACAAGCATAATCACAACCATTACCAACAACAAGAATTATAGTGTTACCCGATGGACAGACAACCTCGATGGAAAGACAACACTAACGAAGAAGCCAAAGGACAATTGAAGTTTTGACCGAAACTATCAAAGAGTTAAAACACCAAAAAGAACTGAAGTTCAAAAATGACAAAATGCTTAGCTGGCAGAGCTAAAGATAGACTTAACTGGTTGTTGACATTGTTTTCATCAACATGTTAAAGCCAAAGATAAGAAAAAGATTTAAAGTTTTTTTATCTAGCTGTCAAGGAGAAATCTACATGATAAAACTTATGTTAAGATTTAAAGCAAGATTGGCTAAGATTGTGGATCACACCAAGAACAAGAAAATAAATAAGTGAGAAATGGTGATATCATATCTATAAAGAGACAATCTAATTCATTATGAATTAAGGGGAGTGAATAGAAAACAATGATGCTGAAGAGAAACTGATGAAGAACAACTTCATACAGTCCTGATCAATCAAGCTGAGGAAAGAGCTAAAGATTTCTATGGACACTGAGAAATAGAGAAGCACAACATCATCAAGAAGAAAGAAGTGGAGCAAAGGTATTGAAAAGATACATTGATCAGAAAGGTATTAAGAGCTTACAATAGATCTGAAAATCTATGATTCTAATTTGTATGTGTGAATAGATCATTTACTGTTTCAGTTTAACCATTGATTCAGAAAGTCTCTTAACTGAGAAGATCTTAACAATACTTTCTATATTGAGATACATCCCAAGGAGTATCAAAAATTTTGATCATGAAGATAGCATGAGATGCCAGATACCATTTGACAAACTAGGGTTCAATCATAGAAGGTAGCATAGAGATGCCCGATATCAAGTGACAAAATATTCTATTTAAATCCTCTAACAAGGTCACACCTAATAGTGTGTTTGTAACCTTTAACAAGGTTGTCTCTTCACTGAGCTCACTTCAAAAGAGTGAAAATTTTGGGTTACCGGTCCCAAGTGGTTTTTCCCTTAACAAGGTTTCCATGTTAAAAACACCATGTGTTAATGTGTTTATGAGTCATTACTTTAGTGTTTTGCATTACACATAACTAATTTGGATTGATTGATATACACTAAGAAATTTACTGTTTTTCAGTAAATTAAAGACTGCTAATCGGTAAACAGTAAGAGTAAGGTTTAACAGTGAACTCCGAGCAATAGTTATTTGATAAGTTTATTTGAAGGCATACATCTTGTAGGACTGAAGATAAATAGAGGCTTAATGTTGTGGTACAAAGTTTTTGGTTTGATTTATTAGAATATTTTTGAGGCCACTGATTCACCCCCCCTCTCAGTAATTCTAACAATTGGTATCAGAGCTTGTGTGCTTAGTTAGGGAGTTTAACAACTCAAGAAGAAGATCACAACATGAACAAGTGATATGTGCCCAAGTTGAATAAAGACAACTTTGCATCATGGAAAAGCAGAATAAGACTCCACCTATCAGGTATTGGTAATGATATTAATCAACACCTTGATACTGAATATGTGTTTCCTACTGGACCTCACACACTTGAGTAATTGAGAGAAAAGAATGAGCATAATTGCATGATGATAGAACTTTCTTCTTCACTCTTCGATGTTGAGTTTGAAGATGTCAAAACCTACACCTCTGCAAAGAAAATGTGGGATAAATTGAAGTTGGTACATGGAGGAGAAGCTAATGTACTAAGAGCCAAGGTAGAAAGTCTGAGAGGAAGGTTTGATGACCTAAGGATGAAAGAAAGAGAGAAAATATCACTTAGTATAGCTGCAGAATCAAAGAGGTAGTCAATGCTATTTGAGGAGTTGGAGGTGTACTTGAAGAAGAGATAGTGGTAAGTAAAATTCTAAGAACCTTATTGCCTGTATATGCAATGAGAGTATCTTCTATACAAGAAATGAGAGAAGTTGCAAACAATACTATTACTCTAGATAGTCTGATTGGTAGACTTATTTCATTTGAGATGAATAACTTTGACAATAGTGTCTTACCATCTATAGAGTCTGCATTCAGATCTTCTTTGAAAATAAGTAAGTCAAGTCATAGACACACTATTAGAAATGATAGTGAAAGTGATAATGAGGATCAAGGACATGATGAGATTGAAGCACTAATGGAAAGAAGATTGTAGAGAGGCATATGTAGATACAAAGGTAAATTACCACTTGTATATTTTAATTGTAAATAGGTTGGACACTGTTGCAAGATGTGCTAACAGAAGAAAAGATGACAGAAGTAATGACATAACATATGAAAAGAAGTTTGACCAAGGTGATAATAGAGATTACCAAAGCAATCGACAATATGATAGAAGAGATACCCAAGACTACAAGGACAAAGGAAAGAGAGATTGTTACCTAGCTAAGAACACAGATGATGATATAGACACTGAATCTAAAGAATACATTGAGATGGTATTTGTAGCCATGAAGGATGATTCAGATGAAGAAGAAGAAAGGTATGTAGAGACTGCACTCATATCTAAGGTTAGTAAGAATGGGGTCTAGATTATAGATAGTGGTTGCACTCACCACATGACTGGTGATAAAAAAAAGTTTGAAACTTTTGAATACTATAATGGTGGATCAGTAAGAATAGGTAATGACACACCTTGTCTAGTTGAAGGAAAAGGAACCATAATGTTGAATAACCTGATCAAATGTGAAAATGATTACTAGGTAAAAGGGCTGAATTAAAATCTGTTGAGTGTTTCATAGCTGAACAATATAGGTTTGCAAGTAGCATTTGAGAATAAGAAGGCAAAGATCTTCAATGAATAGGGAAGGTTGATCATAATTGGTGAACAAATAAAAGGTAACCTTTTCTATCTTGATGACATTAACACCACTTGTTTAATGGCTAGAAATAAAGACATATGGTTGTGGCATAAGAGATTGTTTCATGTGAATTTTGACAACATGACAAAGATAAGCAATAAGAGAAGAGTTAGAGGCTTACCAAGCATGTCAAAGTCTGAGCATATCATGTGCAAGAATTGTCAAAAAGGTAAGATGACAAAGTCTAGTTTCAAGAGTAAATCCCATACATCTAATGCAATTCTAGAACTAGTCCATACTGATTTATGTGGACCCATGAGGACAAAGAGTTACTATGGAGATAGGTATTTCATTCTCTTTGTAGATGATTATTCTAGAATGATGACACTTATGTTCTTAAAAGATAAATTATAAGTATTCAAGATGTTTAAATGGTATAAGGCTATGGTAGAAAAACAAAGTGGTAAGGAATTGAAATGCTTAAGATTAGATAGAGGAGGGAAATTTATTTTAGATGAATTCACTAACTATTACAATGAGAATGGAATTAAAAGATAGGTTTCTGCACCAAGAACACCACAACAAAATGGAATTTCTAAAAGAAGAAAAATATCAATTGTTGATTGTGCAAGAAGATTGATGATTGAGAAAAGTATCACTCAAAATTTTTTGAGGGAAGTTTTCAGTAGTGCTATCTACACATTGAACAAAGTACAATTGAAGAAGGACACAAAGAAGACACCCTATGAGCTTTGGTATGGTTACACACCCAATGTAAGTTACTTCAAAAATTTTGGTAGTCAATGTTACATTTTGAAAGATGAGAGAAATGGAAATCTTGACTCCAAAAGTGATGAAGGTATCTTTCTAGGGTATTCCACCAAAAGTAAGGCTTATAAATGTCTTAACAAGTCATCTAACAAGATCATTGAAAGTGCAAATGTAAGAATAGATGAATTTGCATAAAAGAATGATAAGGAAAGAAGAAAAGAATGAGAAGACTACAACAGGTTTGTTTACACTGAAGAACCTGACACTCTACCCGAAAAACAATGCATCGCTCTCGAACAACAGAATATTACACCCGAGCATCAAGTTGCAATTACCAAAAATTAGGAAAACACTCAAGATGATGTACTGAGTGACGGAGATCAGAATGAAGGTCAAGATGATAATTAGAATGATAGAAAAAAAGCTGAACCAAAACTTTCCAAGTATGTCAGAAGACATCATCCACAGAACTATATCATAAGAGACAAGAAAGCTAGAATGAGAACAAGAAGTAAGTCACTAAACACTAGATGTTTACTTTGTGATTTTGAGCCTAAACATGTTAATACTGCACTTGAGAATGAAGAATAGGTCAGTGCAATGAATGAACAAATAGAAAAAATTGAGAAGAATAGTACATGGACACTAGTACCAAGACCAGATGACAAGAATGTCATTGGTACCAAATGGATATTCAGAAATAAGTTGAATGAGAATGGAGAAGTCACAAGAAACAAAGAAAGATTAGTATGCGGGGGGTATGTACAAGAAGAAAGTATTGATTATGGTGAAACCTTTGCACCCATTGCTAGACTAGAAGGAGTAAGAATTCTTCATGCTTATGTTGCATTAAAAGGATTCAAGGTATACCAGATGGACGTTAAATATGCATTCCTAAATGGAATACTAGAAGAAGAAGTATACATTGAACAACCAGAAGGGTTTGTTGATCCAAACAAGAGAAACATGGTATGTAGACTACATAAAGCCTTGTATGGATCGAAGAAAGCACCTAGAGTCTGGTACGAAAGACTTCACTCCTATCCCATTAGCACTAAATTTTTAAGAACAAGTGAAAATAGCAATCTATACTTAAAAGAAGATACCGATGGTAATATTCTGATTGCTGAAATATTTGTTGATGATATCATTTTTGGAGGAAATGAAATGTTATGTAAATCCTTTTCTTATCAAATGAGAAAATAATTTTAAAAATTTCTATGTTTGGGGAGATCAAATTCTTTCCTGGTCTATAGATTCTTCAACAAGATGCAGGCATATATATCACTTAGTCCAAATACATCAAGGAAGTGCTAAAGATATTCAAGATGGAAGATTCTAAGTCAATTGGAACACCTATGGAAACCAGATGTAAGATGACAAAGGAAGACAAATAAAATGAGGTAAATCAAACCTTGTATAGATCAATGATTGGAAAACTAATGTATGTTGTTCATACTAGACCAGATATTGCACACGCAGTTGGAATAGTTGCAAGATTCTCTACTAATCCCAAAGAATCACATATGTCTGTTGTCAAGAGAATTGAGCTATATCTAAAGAACATAGAGGACTATGGATTATGGTATAAAAGAGAAGGAAAATTTGAGCTTCAAGTCTATATAGATGTTGATTGGGCTGGAAACATTGATGACCAAAAGAGCACAACTAGAGGAGCATTCTTCATGGCTGACAGAGTTGTCACATGGATCAGCAAGAAGCAAGGATGCATCTCTTTGTCTACTCTAGAAGTATAATATGTGGTTTCTACTGCAAATTTGTCCAATATTGCATGGATCAAATAGTTGCTGGAAGGTATGAATATGAAGATTCTTGAGCCAGTGATTATCTATTGTGATAATACTAGTGCAATAAACATATCAAAGAATCTAGTCATGCATGCTAAGACTAAGCATATTACTATCAAGTATCATTATTTAAGAGAACAAGTGCAAGAAAAAGAGGTGATACTGGAATATGTTCAATCAAAGGAAAAATTAGCTAACATATTTACCAAGCCATTACTGAAAGATACATTTGAGTACCTAAGACAGATACTAGGGGTGGAACCCTTGTCTATTAGTCAGTAAGCTGACTAGGAGGCTGGATCAGTCTACACACAATCAGAAGATCATTCATGTTGATGCAAGCACAAAGATGGAAAAAAAAAGATACATTTGTACAGAGCAAGGTACATATCTACACCGAACACCATAGTCACTGTATTGTTGATGGATAGGGAAATTCAAGGAGTATATTATAAAAAGGGATGGAAGATGATATGGAAGAATTGTTTGGCATTGTTGTCAAAGGGAGAGATTATATTATTATCAAAAGGGAGAGATTATCTCATTATTAGGAAGAGATTATATCATTATCCATGGAGAGAAGTTCCTAAGAATTCAAAGGGAATATTATATTGTTATCCATAGGAAGAGAGACATATGAAATATCTATCAAAGGGAGAGAAGTAATGTAAAAGAGAGAATACATACTAAGGGAGAGATTGTTGTCAAAGGAAAAAGAGATTATCAAGGAGAGAAACAGTCAAGGTAGAGCACATATCAAGAACAAAATAAGAAGTTGATAGATCTATCCAATAAGGGGATTAAAGATTGATGACATACTCTGCAAGAAACAAATCTAAGCTGTATGAGCTTACCGAGAGCCAAACATTTGTATTAGTTATAGAACAAAAATATTTGGGAGAGATGGATGCAATACACTTGATATATGCCATATTGTATTAGTAAGAATATAGTGTGATAATGTAGTATGTTGTCATCAATGCCAAAGGGAGAGATTGATGACATATAACTGATTGAACATTTGAAGATGTTAAGGTGATCATTGAAATGCAGAAAGATAATGCTAGACATTAAATCAGTTAATGGATTGTATTGTCATTGATGTCAACCTAATATAATCTGATCGATTATAAAAAAATGTCAAATACTTTAGATAATTAGAGAGATAAATATTATGCTTTTAGTAATGCATAAAAGACCAACATTCACTAAGTGACTACAAACACTGACGGTTAGTGGAACCCAACAGACAAAAAAACCTGAGAGCAAAGTCACAGTGATGCCCGAGCAAGAAAACTAACAAGCATTAACAACAAGAAGAATCACAAGCATTATCGACGGCTAGAATTATAGTGTTACCCGATGGATAGACAACCCCGATGGATAGACAATACTGATGGAGAAGCCCGAGGAGAACTAAAGTGTTGATCAAAGCTATCAAAGAGTTAAAGCACTGAAAAGAACTGAAGTTTAGAAATGAAAAAATACTTAGCTAGAAGAGATAAAGATAGACTTAATTGGTTGTTGACATTTTTTTCATCGACATGTTAAAGCCAAAGATAAGTAAAAGATTTAAAGTTGTTTTATCTAGTTGTCAAGGAGAAATCTACGGGATAAAACTTATGTTAAATTTTAAAGCAAGATTGGCTAAGATTGCGGATCACGCCAAGAAAAATAAAATAAAGAAGTGGGAAATGGTGATATCATGTCTATAAAGAGACAATCTAATTCATTATGAATTAAGGGGAGTGAATAGAAAAGAAGGATGCTAAAGAGAAACTGATGAAGAACAATTTCATACAGTCCTAATCAATCAAGCTTAGGAAAGAGCTAAAGATTTCTGTAGGCACCGAGAAACACAGAAGCACAACATCATTGAGAAGAAATAGGTGGAGCAAAGGTATTGAAAAGATACATTGATGAGAAAGGTATTATGAGCTTACAATAGATCTGAAAATCTGCAAGTCTAAGTTGTATGTGTGAACAGATCATTTACTGTTTCAGTTTAACCATTGATTCAGAAAGTCTCTTAACCGAGAAGGACTTAAAAATCCTTTCTATATTGAGATACATCCCAAGGAGTATCAAAAAGTTTGATCATGAAGATAGCATGAGATGCCATATACCATTTGAAAAACCAGGGTTCAGTCATAGAAGGTAGCATAGAGATGCATGATATAAAGTGACAAACTATTCTATTTAAATCCTCTAACAAGGTCACACCTAACAATGTGTTTGTAACCTTTAATACGGTTGGCTCTTCAACGAGCTCACTTCAGAAGAGTGAAAGTTTTGGGTTACTGGTCCCAAGTGGTTTTTCCCTTAATAGGGTTTCCACATTAAAAATCCATGTGTCAATGTATTTATGAGTCATTACTTTAGTGCTTTGCATTACACATAAATAATCTGGATTGATCGGTATACACTGAACAATTTACTATTTTTTGGTAAATGAAAGACTGCTAATCGGTAAATAGTAAGAATAAGGTTTAACAGTGAACTCTAAGAAGTAGTTATTTGATAAGTTTATTTGAAGGCATACATCTTGTAGGATTGAATATTACTAGAGGCTTAGTATTGTGGTTCTAAGTTTTTGGGTTCATTTATTGGAATATTTTTGAGGCCACTGATTCATGCCCCCCTTCTTAGTTATTCTAACACAACCTTATCAGGATCCATCTTCAAACCATTAGCTGAAATCACAAAACCTAAATACACAAGTTCTTCTTTCTTGAAGGATCACTTTTTCAGATTTATCAACAACTTTTCCTCTTTCAATCTTCGCAATACTTGTCTTATATGCATCAAATTCTCTGCTCTAGTCTTACTAAATATCATAATATCATCCAAGTATACAATCACACATTTATTCAAGAATTTCTTTAAAACTTCATTCATTAATCTCATAAATGTACTCGGTGCATTAGTTAAGCCAAAATGCATAACCAACCACTCATACAAAAATTCCTTCATCTTGAAAGCAGTCTTCCACTCATCAACTTCTCTGATTTTGATATGATGATATCCACTCTTCAAATCAATTTTGGTAAAATATCTTGCTACACTCAAACAATCCATTATATCATCCATCCTCGGTATAGGGAACCTATAATGATGACATATAACTGATTGAATGTTTGACAATGTTAAGTTGAAGATAATGCAAGGCATTATATCAATTAATGGTTTGTATTATCATTGATGTCAACTTGATATCATCTATACAGTCATGTACATAATGCCAAAGACTTCAAAAAATCAATGGAACAAAGGTTATGCTTTCAATAATGCATAAATATCAAGTATTCACCAAGTGACAGACAACACCGATGGAGTGCACACCATCGGTAAAGGCAAAGAAGAAAATTCACAGTGATACCTGATGAGCAGAAGACGTGTGTTTCACAAGGAAGAAAAACCACAGGATGCCCGACGAGCTGAAAAAAGAGTTGCTCGATGAGTAAAATCTAATGATGACCGATGGATGGAGATCCTGACGCTAACTGAAGTCACACTAATGGAACTAGTAATCATCACTGATGACTAACTGCAGAGTTGACCGATAGAACAGAGAGTTCAGAAAATGACAAAATATCTAGCTGGCAAGAGCTAAAGATAGAATTAATTGGTTGTTTTCTTTATTTTATTCAACTGGAGTTAAGTAATTGATTTAAATTTGATTTATATAGTTAGCATGAAGATAACTATGAGATAAATCAGGAGTTATGCTTTAAATAAAATTGGCTGGATTGTTTTTCACACCAAGAATCAAGAATCAAGAATCAAGAAATGGTGAATATCATGTCTATATAAGAGACAAGCTTAATTGGAAGGGGAGTGAATAGAAAGAGGATTCTGAAGAGAAAATGATGAAGAAGAACTTCATACAGTCTTGATCAATCAAGCTAAAGGAGAGCTAAAGAATTCTGTAGACACCGACGAACAATGAGCATAGCATCACAAAGCAGAAAGTGTGGAGCACAAATAATTGAATTGATACATTGATCAGAGAGGTAATGTACTTAAATAGATCTAAAAATCTGCAATTCAAAGTTGCATTAGAAATATATCATAGTGTTTCAGTTTAACCATTGAAGCATCAAGTCTCTTAACTGAGTAGGACTTAACAGTCTTCTATATATTGAGGTACATCCCAAGGAGTGCCAAAAAGGTTGATTCATGAAAGTAGCATTGGACTTGCCCGATACCTATTGACAGTCTAAGAAGGAGGCTGATTCAAGGATGGTAGCAATAGATGCCCGATACTAAGTGACAACCTCTATGTATAAAATCCTCTAACAAGGTCACACTTAACAGTGTGTTTGTAACCTTTAATAGGGTTGGCTCCTAACATGGCTCACTTTTGAAGAGTGAAAATTTGGGGTACCGGTCCCAGTGGTTTTTCCCTTAATAGGGTTTCCATGTTAAAATCCATTTATTATGTGTGTATGGTTTATTACTTTACTGTTTTACATTTCACATATGCATTTTTCTATTGATTGGTACACTCTGCTTAGTTACTAAGTTTTGGTAAATAGTTTTACTGCTTATCGGTAATCAAGGAGAATAAGGACAAACAAGGAAAACCGATAGACAGTTAATCAATATAAGTATTTCATGGCATGCATCTTGTAGGGACATAATAATCTGAGGTTTATTTGATTGGTGGTAAATAGTTGAAGGATAAATTTTGAGGCCATTGATTCACCCCCCCTCTCAGTTATTACTAACATATAATTCACTGTGATCTTGTTGATTTCTCTTGAATCGGTGCAAATTCACCATTCTCCATTCTTCTTAGGTGCCAATACAACTGGTACTTCTTAGGTGCCAATACAACTGGTACTACACATGGACTCAAACTTTCTCTGATCAAACCCTTGTTCAAGAACTCATGAACTTGTCGGTTAAGCTCTTCATTCTCAATCAGTGTTAACCGATGTGGTTCCTTGTTTGGTAAACTAGCTCTAGGAATCAAATCCATACAATGACTAATATCTCTCATTGGTGGAAAACCATCAGGTATATTATCTGAAATGATCTCCTTGTACTCAGTAAGTAACTTCTTGACTTTTGCAAGAATTCCATCTTCTATATTCTTGCTCAATTTGTTAGGAATCAATGCATAACAAATATCATTTATTTTCACATCCTTAACAAATGGTATACCTCCCATCAAAAAAAATTTCATAGATCTACATATCTCACCAATAGATTCTTCATCCAAAGGTAAAAAGATTTGTTTCTTACCATCAACCCAAATAGTATATCTATTCAATCTTTCATCATGTATAGAATGTCTATCATATTGCCAAGGTCTACCCAACAAAATATGAAAACAATCCATTGGCATAATATTGCACAACACCTTATCATAATACTTTCCAATTTTCATATCTACAAAACATTGTTCACTTACCATTAATGTATGATCATCCTTGATCCATGAAATCTGATAGGGTTTCAGATCCTTCATTCTTTCCAACTACAACTTTGTGACCGTTTCTTCAGATGCCAGATTCTTTGAGCTTCCACTATCAATAATTACCTTCCCAACTTTTTCTGCAGCTCTACATCTGGTCTTGAACAAACTTTTCCTGACAGGATCTTGCTCATCTTTCTCATTCCATAGTATCATTTTGATCATTAGATTTCCTTCCTTCTCAGGTTCATTCGGTGACTCCTCTTGCACCAAATCATTTATGTTGCTACCAAATTTATTTCTTGTATGTGTACACTCAAAAGATCAATGTCCTTCTTCACCATAATTGTAACAAGTTCCTTGGAAACCTCTTTTTCTATAACCACCTCGGGAGTAATTTCCTCTTCCTTGGTATGAACTTCCACCTTTCCATTCAGTCTTTCCTTTATCTTGATATGTTTTTGAAATTGACTTGTCTAGTTCAGATCTACTAGTTTCACCATGAGATCTACCTCTTCCTCTTTGTCTTTGTTCATATCTTTTGTTCAATTTCTCCTCAGCTTTTAGGGAAAATAGATATGCCTCTTCAATGATTTCCATCTTTACCAAGCTGATCTCATCTTTTATATAACTTCTTAATACATTTAGATATCTTGCTATTCTTTCCACCTCACCTTCAACATGTCCTGATCTGATGTCCAATTTGTAGAATTATTCAATATAGTCTTTTATCGATCTATCTTTCTGCTTCAAACTTTGCGTTTTCCTAATCAAGTTAATTAGGTAACCAAAAGGTATAAAATTTCCTTTCAATTTTTTATCATCTTATCCCATACCTTGATCTTATCTTTACCTTTCTTCTTTTGATCCAATTCCAAATGTTCCCACCACAAGGATGCATGACCTTTCAACTTTGTGCTTGCAATCTTCACTTTCTTCTCCTCTGATACATTTTAATACTCAAATTATTTTTCCATCTCAGTTATCCAATCTATCAATTCAGAAGAATCCAATTTTCCACTATACTTAGGAGGATTAAATTGAGGTGTGGATTTCAAAATTGTCAATGCTCATATGAATCTCTCTTCTTCGTGATCCATAACTTGTGCAGGTGCAGCTTCGACTTGAAATTCCTCCAATTCATCATCACTACCATCTTCAAGATGTCTTCCTCTACACTGGACTGTCTCAACAACTTCCAATCTTGCAGCCATCTGTCTTAGCATATCGGCTAGATCTGGATCTACATTTCCTTTCCCATGAACCATCTTGAATTCCTCTGCAATTGTAGGTCAAATCACAATCTACTACCCAAGAACAATATCAAAAAACTAGGTTTAGGGATTACAAGAAGGAAACTAGATCTCACCTTCAATCTTATATCACCTAATACAAGGAGGGAAGGGAGTACAAGGGCCCAAGGCACTCCCAGCTATCCAGAAAAACTTTACAATACAACATGGAAGTAACAACACAAGAAGGAGATGACAAAGAGAAGATACTTTATATTAATTGATCAAACTCAATACATGCTGGGTTGTAAGGCCTTCCTAGTTTCAGCCATATACATTCAAATTAATTATAGAATGATCTTCATACATGAAAGGTCAGAGACCTTCCATCCAAATATCTTAACACTTAATCTTCTATCATAATCGGCTACCATATGCCTACTAAAAGCTGCCTCCCCAAATATAAGAACATAAACCAAATATAAACAAGAGTTGACCAAAGAGGTCGACACTCAAATCCCAAAGAAAGACCCATATTTAGGTCCACACATATCCCAATGAGAGGTGCATCATTAATTACACCATGGTAATTAAATGAAGAATTCGTCCAGATCATGATAAATAACTCAGTAAGAAGATAATCGAGCAACATGAACAACTCGATAAGAAGATATGAGAAACATAAACAACTTGGTTAAAGAACCCACCGAGTAGCCAACGTACACTAAGACCCATTGATCAAGCAAGATAGAATAAGTAACTGAGCAACATCAGTTATCAATCACTTCATCGAGCAACCTCCAAACAAGCTAAAGAGAAAAAGAAAACATATTTTTGGTTGATCAGGATTTCCCAGAAACCAAGATGCTCCTACATCAGACACCTGGGGTTAAAAAAATTGATTCCCTAAATCATGTATGAGTTCCAACCTGAAATGAATCCAACTTAGATTGAGAAATCCAAGACAAGTCCTCAATCAGTCTGTTCTTCCATTTTATCAGATACTCCATGTATTCCTTTCCTCTTGTACTTCTACCAACTCTCTATTTCAAGATCTATTCCACTTCCTCTATCTATTTCTTAGGATGATCACTTGGTATTGTCACTTCTTCATCAAGCTCATGATATTCATGTAAGTCTAAAATATTGAATATGGGCAATATATCCATGTCATCAGGTAATTCCACTTCATAAGCATTTCCACTGTCAAATCTTCTTAGTATTTTGCAAGGACCAAATTTCTTCATTTTCAATTTACCATAAGTTCCAACAGGAAATATTCCTTTCTTCAAATGAACCATTATTACATCACTAACTTCAAAAGTCTTATGTCTTCTTGATCTATCTGCACTATCCTTGAATTTCTGATTACTTTTCTCCAACTTCTTTTTTACATCCTCATGCAATGTCTTCATGACCTCAGCAAACTTTTCTGCTTCAAAACTTCTTTTCTCTTCTCCAGCAATATCTCTCAAGTTTTATATACCTCTTGGTTGTGTGCCATGAACAATCTCAAAAGGTGTCTTTCCAGTGCTACTATTTACTGAACTGTTGTATGTAAACTCTGCTAGTGCCAACATCAAATCCCAATTACTCAGTGTGTCTCCAACTAAACATCTCAACAAGTTACCCAAACTTTGGTTTACAACCTCTGTTTGTCCATCATTCTATGGATGAAATGTACAACTATACTTCAACTCTGTGTCCAACTTATTCCAAAGTGTTTACCAAAAATACCTAACAAACTTACTGTCTCGGTCAGAGATAATAATCTTTGGTAATCCATGCAATCTGAAAATCTCCTTAAAGAAAATATCTTCTATATATACTGCATCTGATGTTTTCTTACATGGTATGAAAAATGTCATCTTAGAAAATCTATCCACCACAACAAATATGGAATCATTACCTCTTGCTTTCCTCGATAAGCCAAGAAAAAAATCCATGCTGATATCACTCCAAGTTTTCTTAGGAACAATAATTGGTGTATACGAACTAGTATTCTTACTTACTCCTTTCTCAACTTGAAAAACTCCATAGATTTTCATAAATTTCTGAACATCCTTATACAGCTAAGGCCAAAAATACCTTTCTCTAAGACAACTCAATTTTTTATCAATACCAAAATGTCCAGCCAAACCACTACTATGTTTGTCCTTTATTAAATTAGTTCTCATTGATCCTCTCGGTATGCACAACTGAATACATTTGAACAATATATCTTCCTGAATGAAATAGTATTCATACTTACATGATTGTATTGGAATAGGTGCTCTGCACACTCTCCACTACTCAGAAAAATCAAGATCATTTTCATACAAATTATTCATATCATCAAAACCAAGAACTTTAATTCTCATTTCAGTCAACAAAGATCTTATTCTACTCAATGCATCAGCAACTCAGGTAGAAACCCCACTCTTAGGTTTAATCATAAATGTGAAACTCTAAAAATAATCTACCCATTTCATATGTCTATGATTCAACTTATTCTAACTACCCAAATATTGTAAAGCCTTATGATCAGTATACAACACAAATTCATTGGGAATTAAGTAATGTCTCCATTTCTTAATAGATTAAACAATATCATAGAATTCTTGATCATAGACATAATATTTACTTTTAGCATCATTCAAATTTTCACTAAAGAAAGCAACAGGTTTACTCTCTTGAGTCAACAGAGCTCCAATTTCCCTTCCACTTGCATCACATTCAACTTGAAATACCTTATTCAAATTAGGTAAGGCTAATACAAGTAATTTAACAACCTTCAGCTTCAAATTCTCAAAACTCTTATCAGCTCCATGTGTCCATTTGAATTCTCTTTTATCTCTCTCATTGTTTCAGTCATAGCATTACAAATAGAACTGAAATTTCTGATAAACTTCCTGTAAAAACTTTCCAATCCATGAAATGATCTTAGCACACTGACATTCTCAGGTGTAGGCCAACTAAGTATAGCTTCAATCTTCTCAGGATCTATCTTCAAACAATTAGCTGAAATCATAAAACCTAAATACACAAGTTCTTTCATGAAGGAACACTTTTTTAGATTTATCAACAAATTTTCCTCTTTCAATCTCCGCAATACTTGTCTTATATTCATCAAATGATCTTCTCTAGTGTTACTGAATATTAGAATATCATCCAAGTATACAATCACACATTTATTCAATAATTTCTTCAAAACTTCATTCATTAACCTCATAAATGTACGCGGTGCATTAGTTAAGCCAAAAGGCATAACCAACCACTCATACAAACCTTCCTTCATCTTGAAAGAAGTCTTCCATTCATCACCTTCTCTAATTCTAATATAATGATACTCACTCTTCAAATCAATTATGGTAAAATATCTTTCTCCACTCAAACAATCCATTATATCATCCATCCTTGGTACACGAAACCTATACTTCACTATGTTCTTATTGATTGCTCTTGAATATGTGCAGATTCACCATTATCCATTCTTCTTAGGTGCCAATACAATTGGTATTACACACATACTCAAACCTTCTCTGATCAAACCCTTGTTCAAAAACTCATGAAATTTTTGGTTAAGCTCTTCATTCTTAGTTGGTGTTAAGTGATGTGGTGCCTTGGTTGGTAAAATAGCTCTAGGAATCAGATCCATACAATGACTAATATCTCTCATTGGTGGAAAACCATCATGCACATTATCTAAAATAATCTCCTTGTACTCAGTACGTAACTTCTCAACATCTGTAGGAATTTCATCTTCTGTATTCTTACTTGGTTTGTTAGGAATCAAAGCATAACAAATATCATTTCTTTTCAAATCCTTAACAAACTGTCTACCTTCCATCAAACAAAATTTCACAGATGTACATATCTCACCAACAGATTCTTCATCCAAAGGTAACAAGATTTTTTTCTTACCATCAACCCAAATAGTATATATATTCAATCTTCCATGGTGTAGGAGCACACCTAGGCTAACCTCCGTAGTATTAATGTTTTGGCTTGTACTTGACATTGGCCAAGTCAGGGTAGTGTGTTTATTTATTACCTTAGAATGTCATTGCATTGTGGACTAGGTGAGTTAGTCATTAGGACTAAGGTCACCAAAATAGTCATTGTTAGTAGCTTTTTAAATTTCTTAGGCTTAGAAGCTTAGTGGTGGATTTGAGCTATGAATGTGTCTTAAACACATAAATTTTGTAATAGAGATGCTTGGAGGCCATTAATGAAGTTGGTTCCTCAAAATATAGAGGTTAGAGGTCCTAGGAATTAGGAAGTTGGCATAATGGAAAAGATGCCAAAATTTGTTACAATGTTGTCATGAAAATTTTTGCAATAATTGCAAATGTTGCATGCAACTCGATTACTTAGGACCCCCCTAGAAGATAGGAGTGGGATATCAACCAATAGGCCCTAGAAACATGGAATATGGAATCTAATGTATGGAGAGTCTTGAATCTAGTAGGGAGAATTCACGGTAACAAGTTTTGATTAGTGAATATAGCTCTGCAACTCTGATTTTGTGAAGAACCCGAGATTTTCAGTGTGACAGTGATATCATATGGATTGAATGCTTTGATTTAGTGATTGTTTTGTGTTCATAAGATATATCTAAGACTTTTCCATTCAGTAAGAAAGTTGATTTGAGTTAGTCTAAGGTCTTAAATAAATTGTTTTCAATTTAGAGAGTTCACTGGTCCTGTCCTGACTAGTTTGTCATTTCATGGATCCCCCATGAAATATAACGATGGAATATTCCTAAGGCTAGGTGTAAGTGTTAGGGGAGTCATTGGTCTATACATATTTAGAGTTAGGAGTCATGAAGAGTCAATTTTCTATTTTTAGTACCAAGCCCTAGGCGAGCTGAGAGTGCCCGGTTAGAGGTTTGGAGGTGAAGAATTGAGCATTTCATGCGGGGAAGGAAAGTAAAGTATGGGGAAAGTATAGTAATAGGTGTGATATGATCAAATAATGCCCTGTTAAGACATTTTTTAACTCACCAATCCATTTGGTCGATCTTTGAGCAAGAAATCAGTGAGGTCCTACTAATTAGGCCTTTTAGCCCTATTAGTCCTAGATAATAGGAACCATATGTACGGAGGACCTAGGAGACTAAAAATTTCAAAATCGTTTGTAAAATCCAAAAGGGTATCTGAATGTGGATTTAGTTTTTCAAGTTCTTTAGAAACTTTTGGAAAGAATTGGGAAAAGGTCTCTAAAAAAGGCTATAAGGAATTAGGCCTAATTAGGATTCTTAGGGTATAAAACTTGAACTCGAATGAAGAGGGCTAGAAGAACCTTCAAAATGGAGTCAAATGGAAAAATATGGAAGGTTTCCAAAATATTTAACATCCCTGTAATGAAATTGAATGCTAGTGTGGAGTTGGCACTTAGATCCTTCTAAGTGTAGGAGAAGAGGATAAGAGTCTACATGATGTTAGTCTTTCAAGGTGAAGCACAAAGGGTTGGGATCTTGGAGAGGAGATAAATAAGGCCTTAGTTAATCATCTAAGCTTTTGGGAGATCCTAGAGAGAATATTACGATCCTAATAGAGATAAGCTAGGTCTCTTGGTAGATGTGCAAGCAAGCGTTGGAACACATACACCATATTGGTATCAGAGCTTGATTAAGATCAGACTTGTGGTGTATGTTTCAACCTACTGAATCAGTGGGAGAGAATACACCAGTGGGATCAATGGAAGATAAAACCATGGTGACTAATGCTAAGTTAGCCAAAAATGTGGATGAACAAGAAGAGGACAACATATTGCTAAGGGAAATATTGTCTCAAATGGAGAAACTCTTGGGTGAAGTCCAAGACAAAGATGATAAAGTGAAGGATAAGATAGAATAGAAGAAAGAAGAGGAAGTAAGGGAAAAAGTATTGGAATTGGAAGAGGAAGCTCCAACACATGAACCTGTTATTGCTGAAGAACCCTTCTTGAAAGCACTAAAGGCCTTAAGTGGCAAAGCCTTGGAGGGTGTACCACTCTTTTGTGGACAAATGGATCCAGATTTAGTTGTGGATTGGATTGAAAGTATAGAAAACCATTTTGAATGTAATGGTATAATAGAGGCCCAAAAAGTGAATGTGGCCAAATCTGGGTTGAGAGGTTCAGCCGTCACATGGTGGAAATTTGTTCAAGTTGAAAGAGAGAAAGAAGGAAGGAATCCTATAGTCACATGGAAAGGCATGGTGGCTAAGATAAAGCAGACTTACTTACCTGATGATTATGAGGTTCAGTTGCATAGAAGGAGGTATAATCTTAGACAAAAAGACTTGGATGTCCAAGCCTACACCAAAGAGTTCCAAAAGTTGTGTTTAAGATCACAAGTGGTTGAAGATGAAAGCATCAGACTAGCAAGGTATTTGAATGGGATCAAGTGGTCTATTCAAGAAGACATGAGTCTTGTGAACTTCAAAACCATCCGCCAATGTTATCAAATGGCCTTGAAAATAGAGGAGAAAGGAAAAAGAAAACAAGAACAAACCTCCAAAGGAAGAGGTAGAGGAAGAGATAATAGAGGACCAAGAGGTGGCTATGGTGGAAGGAGTTATGCATCAAGGACTCAAGGAGAAGTCAAATACATTGAGAAACAAGAGGGAAGCTATAGTAGAGGTGGTAGAGGAAGGAAATCTAATTTTAGAGGAAGAAGTGGTGGGCAAAGAAGAGGCAATTACTTTACCAATATGAAATGTTATCATTGCAATCAAATGGGACACCCTACCTATAGGTGTCCAGAGAAGGGTAGTACTTCCCAAGTAGGTAAAAAGAGGACTAATCTAGTTCATGAGGAGACAAATGAAAAAGAGACACACCCTAAGGTGCCATTAAATTTAGAAGAAGGTGAGAACCTCATGATGAGGAGAACATTGATCAAGGAGTCGGTTAAAGAAGAACCAAGCCAAAGAAGGTCCCTATTTAGAATCAAATGCAAGGTGATGGGAAAAGTGTGTAGATTCATTATTGACTCAGGGTCTACTGACAACATTTTGTTAGAGGAAGCAGTCAGCAAGCTAAGCATGACAAGGATACCCCACACCCATCCTTACAAGGTCACATGGCTCAATAAGGGACAACATGTCCTAGTAAATGAGGAGGATTGGGTGGAGTTTTCTATAGGGAGATACAAAGACAAGGTTCTATGTGATGTGTTTATGATGGATGCATGTCACTTTCTCCTAGGTAGGCCATGGAAATTTGTTCACCAAGCTATCCATGATGGGGTGAAGAACTCCTATACCTTCAAGAAGGACAAAGTGACTTTCAAAATTCAGTCACTATTAGAGGATGCAGAGGTGAAGACAACAGGTCCTAATGTGCTCATGGTTGGTGAAAAAGAGTTCTTAGAAGCCATGGAGGAAGGAGAAGGAGTTGGATTTTCACTGGTGATAAGGCCAAGAGAATAAAATGGAGGCAAGGTAGACAAGAAGCCATAATTACCTAAGGAGATACAAAGATTGTTGCAGACTTATGAAGGTATAGTAAGTGATGGACAACCATCAACGTTACCCTCTAAAAGATCCATATGTCATAGGATAGACCTTATACCAAGAGCTACCCTACCCAATAAAGAATCCTACAAGATGACCCCTCAACAAAATGAGGAGATTGCTAGAAAAATAGAATAACTCCTAAACCAAGGTCTTATTAAGAAGAGCATTAGCCCATGTGTCGTACCCACTATCCTAGCACCTAAGAAAGGATGAAATTAGAGGCTTTGCACTGATTCAAAGCCCATAAATAGTATAACCATTAGGTATAGGTTCCCTATCCCTAGGATTGAAGATCTAATGGATTGTCTAGGTGAAGCTAAGTACTTTAGCAAGATAGACTTGAAAAGTGGCTACCACCAAATAAGAATACATGAGGGAGATGACTGGAAGACAACCTTCAAAACCAATAAGGTTTGTATGAATGGCTTGTCATGCCATTTGGACTATCTAATGCCCCCTCCACATTCATGAGGCTCATGAATGAAGTCCTCAAAGACTACATTGGCAAATTTGTAGTAGTTTATCTTGATGATATACTAATTTATAGTAAGACAAGAAGTGAGCGTCTTCAACACCTTAAGACTGTCTTGAAGAAGATGCATGTGGAGAAGATGATGATCAACTTGGAGAAGTGTGAGTTCATCAAAATAGAGCTGGGTTTGTCCTCTCTCATGGTAATATGAAAATGGATAAGAGAAAAGTAGAAGCTATCATAAATTGGCCTACTCCAAGGACAGCAACGGAGGTAAGAAGTCTTCATGGCCTTGCTTAATATTATAGGAAGTTTATAAGGCAGTTTAGTGCTATTTGTGCTCCTATATTGGACACAATCAAAGGAGGGATGAAGACTAAGTTTGTATGGAATGAGAAAGCCACCAAGAGTTTTGATTTGTTAAAAGAAAAGATTGCTACCCAACCTATTTTAGTCTTGCCAAGCTTTGAGAAGTTTTTCACTATTGAGTGTGATGCAAGCAATGTGGCTATTGGAGCTGTCCTAAGCCAAGAGGGTAGACTAGTGGCATTTCATTCAGAGAAGTTGAGTGAAGCTAAGAATAAGTATTCTTCTTATGACCTTGAAATGTATGCATTAGTTCAGGCTTTAAGGAAATGGAGGCACTATTTTCTCTCCAAGGAGTTCATAGTCTATTCAGATAATCAAGCTTTAAGTTTCTTGAACTCTCAAGAGAAGTTAAGTCACAAGAACATGAAGTGGGTTGAATACCTGCAAGCATACACATTTAATATCAATCACAAGAAAGGAGTACTCAACAAGGTGGCAGATGCCTTGAGTAGAAGAGCTCTTACCATCCAAGAGATTCAATTGAAGAGCATGGGAATAGATCACTTCAAGGATCTATATGCTAATGATGAAGACTTTGCAGATATTTACAAGGTATGTGCTGAATACAAGAATCATTTTCATAGTAAATTTGTTGAATATACTTAGCAAAGTAATCTCTTATTCAAGGGAAATTAGTTATGTGTCCCTAGATGGTTTATTAGAGAGAATTTGATTCAGGAGAAGCACAATGGTGCATTGAGTGGTCACTTTGGGATCACTAAGACACAAGAACTTGTTCAAAGGTTCTATTATTGGCCAAGAATGAACCTTGATGTTAGGAGGTATGTGGAAAGTTGCATTGTATGTCAAAAGGCCAAAGGTACTTCTTCAAATGCAGGCCTATATCAGCCACTACTTATTCCCACTAGGCCATGGGAATGCTTGAGTATGGATTTTGTAGTTGGGTTACCCAAGACAAGACAAGGCATGGATAGTGTTTATGTAGTTGTGGATAGATTTAGTAAGATGGCTCACTTTGTGCCATGCAAACCAACTAATGACACCAGCCAAATAGCCTCTCTCTTCTTCAAAGAGATAGTAAGAATCCATGGGTTACCTATGAGCATTGTGTTAGATAGAGACACCAAATTTATGAGTCATTTTTGGAAGACTCTTTGGCAAAGGCTGGGCACTAATTTATCCTTTGGGTCTGCATACCATCCCCAAACTGATGGTTAGACTGAAGTGGTAAATACAATCCTTTTAAATCTATTAAGATGCTTGACCAAGGAATGTGGTGAACAATGGGATCAATTGATTGGGTAGGCTGAGTATGCTTATAATGAAACTATAAGTAGGTCAACAGGGAAGAGTCCCGTTGAGATAGTATATGGTCTACATCCTAGAGGAGTCTATGAGCTAAGAGAATTAAAGGATGGAGTGAAGGCAAGTGGATATGCTAATGATTTTTCTTATGCAATGCAGGAGATACATGATACAGTCAGGAAGACTTTGACAGAGAACACCATGAAGCATAAGATTAAGGTTGATGAGATTAGAAGAGAACTTCATTTCAGTGTGGGAGGCTTAGTAATGGTGCATCTAAATAAGTCTAGACTTAAAAAAGGAGTCCCAAACAAGTTGCAAATGAGGAGGATTGGGCCCTGTCCTATCTTGGCAAAGTATGGGAACAATGCCTATAGAGTGGAATTGCCGGAGGATAGTGGACTGTCCCCTATTTTTAGTGTTGCAGACATAGTTTCTTTTAAAGGAACACCACCTGATATGGATCAAAGCCTCAGAGAAGTCATCCAAGATGTAGAAGAACTCAAAATGACCTCTACAATAGTCAAGATAGTTGACTGTATACTGGATACCCGAGTCTACAAGAAGACTAGAACCAAGAAATTCAAGGAACATTTGATCAAGTGGCATGATCAAACTAATGCTGATGCACTGTAGATCAAAGAAGCTGACTTCAATAATATGGGAGTTGATCCCACCTTACTCAATCCAAGGGTGGATTGAACTTTTTGTCTATGGGAGGATGGTGTAGGAGCACACCTAGGCTAACCTCCATAGTATTAATGTTTTGGCTTGTACTTGACATTGGACAATTCAAGGTAGTGTGTTTATTTTAGACCTTAGAAGGTAATTGCATCGTGGACTAGGTGAGTTAGTCATTAGGACTAAGGTCACCAAAATAGTCATTGTTAGTAGCTTTTTAAATTTCTTAGGCTTAGAAGCTTAGTGGTGGATTTGAGTTATGAATGTATCTTAAACACATAAATGTTGTAATAGAGATTCTTGGAGGCCATTAATGAAGTTGGTTCCTCGAAATATAGAGGTTAGAGGTCCTAGGAATTAGGAAGTTGGCATAATGGAAAAGATGCCAAAAGTTGTTACAATGTTGTTATGACAACATTTGCAATAATTGCAAATGTTGCATGCAACTCGGTTACTTAGGATCCCCCTAGAAGATAGGAGTGAGAGATCGACCAATAGGCCCTAGAAACATGGAATATGGAATCTAATGTATGGAGAGGCTCGAATCTAGTAGGGAGAATTCATGGTAACAAGTTTTGATTAGTGAATATAGCTCTGCAACTCTGATTTTGTGAAGAACCCAAGATTTTCAGTGTGATAGTGCTATCATATGGATTGAATGCTTTGATTTAGTGATTGTTTTCTATTCATAAGATAGATCTAAGCCTTTTCCATTCAGTAAGAAAGTTGATTTGAGTTATATTAAGGTCTTAAATAATTTTTTTTCAATTTAGAGAGTTCACTGGTCCTGTCCTGACTAGTTTGTCATTTCATGGCTCTGCCATGAAATATAACAATGGGATATTCCTAAGGCTAGGTGGATGTGATAGGGGAGTAATTGGTCTATACATATTTAGATTTAGGAGTCATGAAGAGTTTAGTTTCTATTTTTAGTACCAAGCCCAAGGCAAGCTAAGAGTGCCTGCTTAGAGGTTTGGAGGTGAAGAATTGAGCATTTCATGCGGGGAAGGAAAGTAATGTATAGGGAAAGTATATTACTAGGTGTGATATGATCAAATCATGCCCTGTTAAGAGATTTGTGAACTCACCAGTCTATTTGGTCAAGCTTTGAGAAAGAAATTAGTGAGGTCCTACTAATTAGGCCTTTTAGCCCTATTAGTCCTAGATAATATGAACCCTGTGTACGGAGGACCTAGGAGACTAAAAATTTCAAAATCCTTTGTAAAATCGAAAAGGGTATCTGAATGTGGATTTAGTTTTTGAAGTTCTTTGGAAAGTTTTGGAAAGAATTGGGAAAAGGTCTCTGAAAAAGGCTACAAGGAATTAGGCCTAATTAGGCTTCTTAGGGTCTAAAACTTTAACTTGACTGAAGAGGGCTAGAAGACTGTTCAAAATTGAGTCAAATGGAAACATATGGAAGGTTTCCAACATGTTTACATCCTGGTAATGAAATTGAATTCTAGTGTGGAGTTGGCACTTAGATCCTTCTAAGTGTAGGAGAAGAAGATAAGAGTCTACATGGTGTTAGTATTTCAAGGTGAAGCACAAAGAGTTGGGCTCTTGGAGAGGATCTAAATAAGGCCTTAGTTAATCATCTAAGCCTTTGGGAGATCCTAGAGAGAAGATTAGGATCCTAATAGAGACAAGCTAGGTCTCTGGATAGATGTGCAAGAAAGCCTTGGAACACATACACCATTCCATCATGTATAACATGTCTATCATATTACCAAGGTCTACCTAACAAAATATGACAATAATCCATTGGTATAATATCAAACAACACCTTATCATAATATGTTTCAGTTTTTAGATTCACAAAACATTGTTCACTTACCATTAATGTATGCTCATCCTTGATCCATGAAATTTGATAGGTCTTCGGATGCTTCATTCTTTCCAACTAAAACTTGGTGACCATTTCCTTAGAGGCCAGATTCTCCAAGCTTCCACTATCAATAATTACCTTCCAAACTTTGTCTGCAACTCTACATCTAGTCTTGAACAAAATTTTCCTAACAGGATCTTTCTTATCTTTCTCACTCCATAGTATCATTCTGATCATTAGATTTCCTTCCTTCTTAGGTTCATTCAGTGACTCCTCTTGCAGCAAAGCATTACTACTGCTATCAAATTTCTCATTTGTATGTGTACACTCAAAATATCAATGTCCTTCTTCACCATAATTGTAACAAGTTCCTTGGAACCCTCTTCTGCTATAACCACCTCAGTAGTAATTGCCTCTTCCTCAGTGTGAACTTCCACCTTTCCATTCAGTCTTTCCTCTCTTGAGATTTGTTTGAAATTGGCTTGTCTGGTTCAGATCTACTAGTTTTATCATGAGATATACCTCTTCCTCTAGGGAATTTACCACCTCTGCCTTTGTCTTTGTTCATATATTTTGTTCAATTTCTCCTCACCTTTTAGGGAAAACTGATATGCCTCTTCAATTCTTTCCATCTTTACCAAGCTGATCTCATCTTTTATAGAAATTCTTAATCCATTCAAATATCTTTCTATTCTTTCCACCTCATCTTCAACATGTCCCGATATGATCTCCATGTTAGGAATAACAGTCCACAAGACAACTGAGAGGGGGGGAGGGGTGAATCAGTTGTAGTATAGATTATTAAACTTTAAACTTTATAAAAAATATCAGAAAAATTAAATGATAACACAGTAAATACCAACACCATAACACAATATTTGTTATCAAGGAAACCCTGTTAAAGGTAAAACCCCGGTGGGAATTAACACTCACAAATAATGTATGGAGAGTAGAGTATCCCTGTTAAAAGATATTAGCCATGTTAGGAGCTTGTTACAACATTACAGTACACAGTCCCTGTTTGGAGACAGACCATGTTAGGAGTAAAATAAAATAGTAGGCTCACTACCAAGGTACACTGCCCAAAGAAGGTTAAAGCCAACCCAAAGGATTTACAATATGAATCAAGTGTATAAAGAAAATACACAATCTAGTGAACTATCTGATAGCAACTATCTTTTCTTGGTCAGTTCCAATGAAGTATTAAAATAATCAACTTTGCTATATATCCAATAGTGAACAAAATGTTTAGCTTCCACACATCTCTACCACATCTTATCCACAAGATATGATCTCTGTTATAATAATTCATTAGGTCGGCTAGTTGAGATTTTCCAATACATAATTAACTAGGTCGGCCAATTAAGGCTTTCCATCATACAAATAATTATATAACCCTTTGCAAAGATACACATGGTACCTATACCAAGTAAACATCACTTACAATCCATCACATATACTTCTAGATCCGCAATCCATGCTCATAATTAATTTGACATGCTACATGTCTGAAGTTGGCCAGTAAAATAGGTCTTCTCTAGAATACACACCATAGCTGACGTCACCAGTAACAATACAGTAATAAAACTCAACCCATTACAAAACCATATGTTGGCTATCCACCAGTAAGCTTGCTTCTTCTAAAATATCTTTGCCAGAAAGATACACCAGAAACACAGAGACCTCTGTTCAGAATCGCAGTTACAGTCCAGAAAACTAGTCTTCACAAAATCAACTATAACATCCATAATATGTAACATTAAGTCAAGCGACCTTAGGAATAATTTTAGCACACATCCTTTTCTAAAATCCAACTTTGATCATTCTGAATCATCCGTATAGTGTCCGTATAGTTCTTCCAGTCAAGTAACCAGTCTGTTTCTCCATAGAAATATATGTTGACATCAGTGAAAAAAACATCAACATCAACAACATGATCAATACCAAAAATTGATATCATCCAACAATCTCTGCCTTTGGCATTGATGGAAACATATGGGAAAATCCATATGCATCAACCCAAAAGTACTCTCTCTCAATACAATATTCTCAATATCCTCAACACAAATCTCCCCAAAATAGTAGGGATTTTCATATAGATTCCTTCCCCATTTGGTAGCAATGGCAAAGGGTACCATAACTCATCTGTAGTCTTCTATAAGGTGTAGCTTTTTAAAATCTTCATGTCCATCAACTAGGTGAAAGATCACCTAGATGTACCTCATAGTGTTCTCCTGTGATCACTCCCCATAAGGAGTAGATCCATACATCAAGTACAGAGAGTGATATAGCTTTGAAAACCACTAGACTCATGCATATTTGCATCAATTAATTACCACTGGGAGGGGCCACCACCCCAAGCATGCCTGTGAGATATTCAAAAGCATCTTTTGGCAATGGTTTGGTAAATATGTATGCTATCTGTTCCTTTGTGCTAATGTACTCCGATCTAGTTTCTTTATTTGCTACCTTCTCCCTCAAGAAATGATACTTAATAGAAATATGCTTAGTTTTTGAATGTGTTACAAGATTATTTGACATGTTTAATATGCTAGTGTTATCACAATGAATAACCACTAGCTCTTTGAAAATTATTCCAATGTCTTCCAGCATTTGTTTCATCCAAACAACTTGTGTGAAATTTATTGCAGCAGAAACGTATTCTGACTCAGTAGTTGATTGAGCAATACAGTTCTTCTTCTTTCTCAACCAAGAAACCAACCTTTTCCCAAGGAAAAATACACCACCACTTTTACTCTTCCTGCCATCCACATTACCTACCCAATCAACATTAGTAAAAGCCTACAAAGTAGAATCAATATATTTTTCATACCATAATCCATATTCTATTGTCCCTTTCAAATATCTAAAAATTCTTTTCACAACAGCAAAATGTGTTTCTTTAGGATCTACCTGATATCTAGCCACAATTCCAACTACATTGGTAATATTTGGTCTAGTGTGTGTTAGATATTGTAGACCTCCAATCATCAATCTGTACTTAGTTTGAACAAGACTTTGAGTCTCATCACTATTAGTCAGTTTGTTTCCTGTCACCATAGGTGTTCCAACATGTTTACAATCTTCCATTCCAAACCTTTTCAACATTTCTTTAAGATACTTGGTCTGAGATATAAAAATGCCATTCTTACTCTGATTAATTTGCAAACCAACAAAACATTTCATCTCACCAATCATTGACATTTCAAATTCATTTTCCATTTCTTTAGAAAACTTCTTACCCATCTTATCTTTGCCTCCGAAAATGATATCATCAACAAAAACTTCTATAATCAAGATTCCATCTTCTTCAATTCTTAAGTATAAATTACTATCTACATTACCTTTCCTGAAACCAAGACAAAGTAGATATTTGTCTAGTCTTTCATACCATACCCTTGGTGCTTATTTAACTCCATATAGTGCTTTCTTTAGTCTGAAACCCATGTTTTCATCATTTGTCAAGGGAAAACCATCAGGTTGCTCAATGTAAACTTCTTCTTCTAGATCACCATTCAAGAATGCCGACTTCACATCCATCTGATAAACCTTAAATTCTATATGTGTAGCATAAGCAAGGAATAATCTCATAGCTTCCAATCTAGCAATAGGAGAAACTATTTCTTCATAGGCTAAGCCTTCTTGTTGTGAGTAGCCTTTACATGCCAGTCTAGCCTTGTTTCTTACCATTGTTCCTTCCTCATCCATCTTGCTTCTAAAAACCCATTTAGTACCAATCAAATTTTTGTTCTTAGGTCTTGGAACCAATTCCCAAGTATTGTTTTTCTTGATTTGTTCTAGTTCTTCTTCCATAGCTTTAGTCCAAGATTCATCTCTACATGATTCATCAGTAGTCTTTGGTTCAACTTGAGAAATCAAACAGATCTCATCTCTAACTCTAGATCTAGTCATCATGCCTTTGCATGCATCACCAATAATTTGATCTTCAGGATGGTTCTTCTTAACATACCTTGGTGTCTTCAATGTCTTAGCAGCTTCAGTCTGTTCATCTTCAATCTCATCGTCAACCATCAAAGATTCTTCAGGTTTAGAAGTTACCTCTTTTGTTTATGTAATCTGACCACAATCATACATCCTTTCCTGAATCTGAAAATTTTCATCTGTCCTCACATTGGCCCTTTCAATCAGTTTCCTCAATCTCAGATTGAAACATTTATAAGCTTTACACTTAGTGGAATAACCAAGAAAGATTCCTTCATCACTTCTAGCATCAAACTTTCCTATCTCATCATCTCTCTTGATATAACATTTACTTCCAAATATTTTGAAATATTTCACAGTATGTGTATGATCAAACCATAATTCATAAGGTTTTTTACTTGTACCTTCTCTAATCTGAATTATGTTCAGTGTGCACACAGCAGTCCCAACTACTTCTCTCCAGTGAACATGTGACACATTTCCTTCCATAAACATAGTCCTTGCAACATCTAATATAGTTTTGTTTCTTTGCTCTGCTATCCCATTTTGTTATGGAGTTCTAGGGTCTAAAGTCTGTCTGTGTATTCCATTTTCTTTATAGTATGTATTAAATATCTCTGATGTAAACTCTCCTCCTTTGTCTGATCTCAAACATTTCATCTTTAAACCAGATTCATTCTCAACTTTTTCTTTGAATAACTTGAACTTTTCAAATGCTTCATATTTCTCTGTCAAATATGTAACACATCATTCTATAAAAGTCATCAACAAATAGTATAAAGTAACTTTCACCATAGTATGATCTTGTTTGTGTAGGACCACACATATCTGTATGTATCAAATCCAACTTCCCTTTTGTTGAATAATCTTTTCTTTTAAAAGTTCTTCTAATCTGCTTCCCCATAACACATTCTCTACAGATAGTGTTAGATGGATTTACAATCCTAGGTAGATCTCTTACTGCTTTTGTCATACACAACTTCACAATATTATCAAAGTTAACATGACAAAATCTTTTGTTCTATAACCTACTATCATCAACCTTCACAATAAAACACAAAGCTTCAGTGTGTTCAATTCAAATACATTACCTCTAGATTTAGTACTAGATGCGATCAGGTCTCCTGCTTTAGTTCTAATCAAGCATTTCCCATCAATAAATTTCAATCGATAACCCTTGTCTACTAATTGTCCAACACTCAACAAATTATGCTTAAGTCCATCAACAAGTAAGACATTGTCAGTGTTAGTCTTTCCATACAAAGAGATAGATCCAATTCCAATTGTTAGTCTTTCCATACAAAGAGATAGATCCAATTCTAATAATAATCTTAGGAGTATTGTCACCAAATCTGACAACACCTCCATCATGTATTTTAAAACTCACAAACTTGTTTTTATCTCCAGTCATATGATGTGAACAACCACTGTCTATAACCCATTTAGATTTCTTTTCAACTTGAGATACTAAGGCTTTTTCTTCATGCATAGGTACATCATCCTTAATAGCAATAAATCCAGTTTCATCATAGTCATCATCATCATCATCTGATATACCCTCACTAGCATAATAACATTCCTTTTCTTTTGAATATTTAGAATAGAAAAACTTAGGTTTGTGCTTTGGAACTCTTGTAGGACATCTAGATGCAAAATGACCAATCTTGTTACATGAAAAACATTTCAAAGGTAATTTGCCTTCAAATTTTCCCTTACCTCTCTTTTCTCTTCTAGCAATCAGTGCCACAATTTCATCTAGCTTTCTTTCTTCCTCCTGTATTTGTTCCCATTCATCAGCATAAGCTCCAAGCTCTTCTCTTATGTCACTACTGCTGGTGCTTGCATTTCCAGATGAGATCTTTTAGTTCTTGTGCATGGTTTCCTTGAATGCTAACTCAACTTTAGGTAAAGTGTCTCCCAATTTTGTGGCCTCAAATGTAGTTATTTTTCCAATCAACATTTCTCTGGTGAAGTTTGGTGTCAAATGTATAATTTCCTCTATAGCTTGTACTTTGGTTCTATATACAAGTTTCAAATATATGATTATCTTTGCAATCACTTCTTCCTCACTGTAAGTTCCTCTAGAGTTTCTAATGCCAGTAACCACTTCAGTAATTATCTGTGCATATGCCCTAATGTTCTCATCTTCTCTCATCTTCAGTGATTCTAGCTTTGTCTTCCATTTCTTTAACTTTGCTTGCTTTGTAAACTTTTCTCCAACATATAATGTTTCTAGTCTTGTCTAGATCTCATGTGCAGAGTCCAAGTCCTTTACTTTAGTGAATTATCCCTCTAAAAGAGCACTGATCAAAGATTCCCTTGCAACCATATTGCATGAAAATAACTTCTTCTGATCTTCAATAGCCTTCTCTAACTCATCCTCAGTCTCTATCTTTTCATCTTTCTTTGTGATCATCCAATAATCAATTCCCAGACACAGCACATGTGTTCTCGTCTTGTTCTTCCAACTGTCAAAGTTTTCAAGATCAAACTTTGGACTATCCTTCCTGTAGTAAGTCATCTTTAGGATCACCTCAAGCTGTTAAAATTTCTCTCTAAGTACAAATAGCTTTGATACCAATTTTTAGGAATAATAGTCCACAAGACAACTGAGAAGGGGGGGGGGGTGAATCAGTTGTAGTATAGATTATTAAACTTTAAACTTTATAAACCATATCAGCAAAAGTAAATGATAACATAGTAAATGCCAACATCATAAAATAATATTTGTTGTCGACAAAATTCTATTAAAGGTAAAACCTCGGTGGGAATTAACACCCACAAATAATGTATTGAGAGTATAGTATCCCTGTTAAAATATATTATCCCTATTAGGAGCTTGATACAACATTACAGTACACAGTCCCTATTAGGAGATAGACCCTATTAGGATTCAAAGAAAATAGTAGGCTCACTACCAAGGCACACTTACTAAAGAAGGTTAAAGCCACCCTTAAGGATTTACAATCTAAATCAAGTGTATAAAGAAAATACACAATCCAGTGAACTGTTTGATAGCAACTATCTTTGCTTGGTCAGTTCCAATGAAGTATAACAATCATCAACTCTGCTCTATATCCAGTAGTCAACAAACTTCATAGCTTCCACACATCTCTACCACATATTCTCCACAAGAAAATATCTCTCATATATACCCTCTTACAATAATTCATTAGGTCGTTCAGATTAGATTTCCAATACATAATTAACTAGGTTGGCAAATTAAGGCTTTCCATCATACAAATGATTATATAACCCCTTGAAAAGATACAAACGGTACCTATAACAAGTAAACATAAATTAAACTCCATCACATATACTTCTAGATCCGTAATCCATGCTCATAATTAATTTTACACGCTACATGTCTGAAGTTGGCTAGTAAAATAGGTCTTCTCCATAATAAATGCCACAGCTGATGTCACCAATAACAATATGGTAATCAAAATCAACCCATTACAAAGCCATATGTTGGCTACCCACTAGTAAGCTTGCTTCTTCTGAAATATATTCACTACAAAGATACACCAGAAACACAGAGACCTGCTCTGTCTAGAATCACAGTTACAGTCCATAAAACTAGTCTTCAAAAAATCAGCTGTAACATCCATAATATGTAACATTAAGTCAAGTGACCTTAGGAATAAGGTTAGCACACATCCTTCTTTGAAAATCCAACTTTGATCATTCTGAATCATCTATATAGTGTTCGTACAGTTATGCCAGTCAAGTAACCAGTCTTTTTCTCCATAGAAATATATGTTGACATCAGTGACAAAAACATGAACATCAACAACATGATCAGTGATTCAAACTTTGTGCTTCAAACTTTGTAGTCACCTAATCAGGTTAATGTGGTAATCACAAAGTAGAAAATTTCCTTTCAATTTGTTTATCATCTTACCCATACCTTGATCTTATCTTTACCTTTCTTCTTTCGATCCAATTGTAGATGTTCCCACCACAAGGATGCATGACCTTTCAAATTTGTGCTTGCAATCTTCACTTTCTTCTCCTCTGATACATTTTCATACTCAAAGTATTTTTCCATCTCAGTCATCCAATATATCAATTCATCATAATCCAATTTTCCATTATACTCAAGAGGATTAAACTGAGGTGTGGATTTCAAACTTGTCAATGCTTGTAGAAATCTCTCTTCCTCCTGATCCATAATAGGTGTAGGTGAATCTTTGCCTTGCACTTCCTCCAATTCATCATCACTAACATCTTCAAGATGTCTTTCTCTATGCTAGGATATCTCAACAGCTTCAAATCTATCAGCCATATGTCTTAGCATATCAGCTAGACCTGGATCTGCATTTCCTCTCCCACGAACCATCTTGAATCCCTCCAAAATTATAGGTCAGATCACAATCTACTACCCCACAAAAATATCAACTAACTAGGGTTAGGGGTTACAAGAAGGAACCTAGATCTCACCTTCACTATGATACCACCTAACACAAGTGTTGGTGTTTGGAAACATTTATGCTATCTAAAGCTACCAATATGCCTTGAGACTGATGTTAGGAGTGGTTAGTTCCAAGTATAGAAGTTCTACAAGACAACTAGACCAACTATAGGGACAAGACTACCCTCTTCACTTCTTTCATTTTCCACCATGCATCACCCTCTCACTTGATCCATCTTTTGGATCCTACCAGACCATTCTACTAACTGTGCCATGTGGCACCACTTTATTCGCTGGGACCTCTACCACATGTCCATCCAACTTGGGATTGCCACCAGTCACCCTTCCACATGTCACACCCATGCCATTGCGTGATCCAACTAAACCTACTTGTACTTTGACTGTGCCATTATGTCATGCCACCATCTATCAATCCTTAACTAGGTCAACTAAGCATTCTCTGACATGGGCCCACCAAAAGATCCTTTTTGTTCACCACTTGACTTCCCATGTCACCATCTATCTGCTGAACCGTCTTCCATAAGGCATGTGCCTTTTAGGAATTTAACTATTTAGTGTTGGGATATACAAATATCAAAGTTCTTCAATGCACAACCAATGTGGGATAAAAGACATAGGCCATTTTTAAACAAAAAATGAAACAGTGAAGCTCCATGACCATTCTAACCATTCTGACTCCATAAAAGAAAGCCAAAGGAAATAAAACATCACCTCAACACCCTTCAGCAACTTGATCATGCAAAACGAGAACCCAAAAACCCTCTGAAACACAAAGAAATCCACCATTAGAGCTTTGTAAAAAGCTTGAAAAGGAAGTTTAGGAAAATGACCTAACAGTGGCTTTGACTGGGGATGTATGCCTCTTGTAGGCATAACAAGGTTCCAGATCTCTAAAATAAAGTAGACCACCTACTGGAAAGAAAATGTGACAAGCAACAAAAAAGGAGAAAATAATATATACAAATACCCCTGTCCATGGATTCTTGCCTCTTTAATAAAAGTAGAACTTCAAAAACTGCCCATGAACTGGCGGTTCTAGAATTTTTCCAATTAATTCTTTCAACATATATGAATCAAAACCCCACTTGCTATGAAATATGTATGGTCCCAACCAGATTGGATCAAATTTGGCATGTTTTCCTCTGTCTTCTATTCTGGCATTTCACATTAAAACCATGTCATCAGCCTCAAAGTTCCTAGTAGTAGTTCTCTTTTCAAATATATTCTTGCATTGTAATTTCAATTTCATATTTATCTCATGTACTTCCCTTCTTGACTCATCAAGTTGTATCAAATCCTCCAACCTAATCCTCATATCATCTTGTAGGTCATTATCATATGCTTGGATGAATTTATACATTTGCAATAAGTTATTCTGGGGTAATCTGGCATGTATACCATACACTAAGTCAAAAGGTGCACATCTAATAGCCTTCTTTACTATTACTCTATCTTCCCATAGAGCAAGTTGCAATTTGGAATCCCGGTCCTTCTTGTTTGCATCCAACACTCTCTTGATAATCTTTATCAATCTCTTGTTACTGGATTCAGCCTAACCATTGCCATGGGGGTGCTATGGGGAAGAATAACAAATCTAAATCCCATATTACTGACAAAAATCAATGAATTCCTCTAATCTAAAACACATAGCATTGTCCACCACAATGATTTATAGACAACCAAATCTAGTCAACATATTTTGCATTACAAAATCAATCACAACCCTACTTGTGGCTCTTCTAGTTGGAATTGCTTCCCCCCACTTGGTAAAATAATTAGTTGCCACTAGGATCCATGAATGAACTCCACTAGATTTATTAGGGATCTCTCCTATGAAATCCATTCCCCATTTTTGAAAAGGCGCCTCAACTATAACAAGCTTCAAGGGAAGATTCCCACCAAACTTTAACTTGCCTGAAAATATCTGACAAGCATCACATTTTCTAACATATTAGTGAGCATCCTTGAAGATTGTTGGCCACCAAAAACTAGATCTGATAATCTTATGGGTAGTAGTCTTAGCCATGTAATGGCCACCACATATACCGTCATGCATTTCTTTCAAGAGATCATCAGACCTTTCATGATCTACACATTTGAGAAACACTCCTTCATTGTTCCTCCACCATAATCGTCCTTGAATTATTGCATATTTCAGAGCATGCAACTTGATTATTCTCCTTTTATTATCATTCATGTCAGGGGGAAGCACCATCTTTTGCAAGTATCCAATGATGTGTTTGTACCAATCAGAACAATCCATATCACAAATATAAGGTCTCTTCTCTTCTTCTAGCATATCAATATGATTTGCATCCAAATTTCTTTGGGGCATGAGTTTAGCAATTCCTAGACCCCTTACCAAATTAGTAATATGGATGCCAATATTAAACTTTTGGATCTTGTTGATCCATCCACATCTCCTCCCCGAGACCTCTTGTTGAACTAAAATGTCTTTCACAACAGCACTTGGCACATAAGAAACTATGGTTTCTCTTACCAAATAACATCTGAATGCTTTTATAGCTTTAACCAAAGCATAGGCTTATTTCTCCGTAATATCATATTTTATCTCTATTTCCTATAAGGACTTACTGAAAAAATAAATAGGTTGGTCATAGCCTTTTGCAACAGTACTGCAGCAATAGTATTATAGGAAGCAAGGGAAAAAATCTGAAGTGGCTTGGTATAATTAGGGGTTCTCAAAATAGGGGCATCTTTAATATCCTAATTGATATCTAAGAAATTCCTACATGCTTCTTAAGTCCATTGCACTTTGGATCCTTTCTTCACCATCTTTGAGACTGGCAAACTAGTCTCTGCAAAATTAGTAACAAACCTCCTCAAAAAGTTCACTTGTCTAAAGAAGTATTGAATGCCCTTGACATTTTTGGGTTGAGGGACTTTAATAATTGCACTTAACTTTTCAGGATCAATTCTAACTCCATCTTTAGAGACAATGTGTCCTAAAAGCTTTCCCTCTGTCACCCCAAAAACACACTTCTTTGGGTTAAAGGAAACCCCATACTCTAGGGCTCTTACAAAGATATTTTCAAGATGATCACAGTGTTGATCTTCTTTTGATGAGTAAGCAGTAAGATCATCTTGATAGACTTCCAAAAACTTGTTTATAAAATCTACAAATTCCACATCCATGGCTCTTTGGAAAGTAGCTCCAGCTTGTCAAACCAAAGGGCATCCTGACAGACACATAAGTTCCCCAGGGTGTAGTGAATGTAGTCTTGAACTGCTCAGATTCCTTGGCCTTGACCTGATTATATCCTGAAAATCCATCCAACATAGACATCATCTCAGACCCTATGACTCTTTGTAACATTGCTTCCATGTTGGGAAATCCATAATCGTCCTTCAAAGAATAAACATTTAGATTTCTAAAGTCTACACATAATCTGATACCTCCATTTTTTTTCTTACTGGTACCAAATTGGATACCCAAGTTGAATTCCTTATAGGATTTATAATTCTAGCATCCCTCATCTTTTTCAACTCATCTTGCATCTTGGGTGCTAAAGTGGGATTAACAGGTCTTAACTTCTGTCTGAAAGGCTTAGTGCCTTCTTTTAATGGAATCTCATGCTTAAATAAATCCTCTTTATATGCCTTTAAATCATCATAAGACCATGCAAAAACATGTCTATATTTCCTAAGAAGATTTACCATTGAATTTGTAAGCTTAGGGGACAACTTCTTACCAATATATACCCTTTTAGGATTTTTATTGGTTCCCAAGTTTATCTCCTCCAAGTCTTCAGGTTTGCTGATAAAGACTTGTCTTTGTGATCAAAAGATCTCTCAAGTACAACCAAACCTTTGGGTACCTTATTTGACTTCAATTGGAGAATTTCCCTTCCAATAATATTATCTTTCCCATCTATGGTCTCCACAAAACCAATAAAGTCCATCTCTTTATCACCAAAGTTTTATTCACAAGATAGGAATCTCAAAATATCCATGTCGTCATCAAAGACCTGCCAACTTTGAACATTGTTTTGAATGGATGGTCTAGATTGAATCTCTATACTAGAAATTCCTACAAAAGTAATGTCTTCAGGCCTCAAGGCAATATTACCCAGTAGATCTACCATCTTGTTCTGACTTTTGTCCATCCATTCAATGCCAAATGCATCAAATTTTTCAATTTCATCCCAAACAACATTCCTATACTGTTTTAGCCTCTGATTCTTTGAAGCATACCTAGATCTTATTTCAATGACCACCAACTCAGAGTCCCCAATTACTCTAATACATCTAATATTGTGTCTTGCAGCTAATCTCATTGATATTAGCAAAGCCTCATATTCTGCAATATTATTAGTACAAGTAAATAACAGAGAAATGAGAACTTGTATGTATTGCCTCTAGGGGCTATTAGTAGGACTCCTACACGAGCTCCTTGTTTTGAGTTTGCACCATCAAAGTACATTTTCCATGAATGAGTTTTATCTATAATATTATCTTTTTCCTCTTATATTAGTGTATGTTTGACATCCCTTTCAACTTTACTGTCTTGCACTTGAAAATCTCCAATTTCAGTATCCAAGAAACAATTCATTGCTTCATCTTCACTCTCCTCAATCATGTGAGGAGTTCTAACTTCTCTAGATACCTTGACATTCTTACCAGCTATGTCAAATTTTGCAAAGGAAAAATCACACTAGATACTCCCTCCCATTGAGGCACTCCATTTCCTAGACAACAACATTCTATATTGAGGTGGGATGTTAACTACTAGAACACTCATTGTTAGTATCTTTTCTGGAAATGCATAAAGTGTATAAGGAAAATCCTTAATAGTACCTATAATAGGAAATTCTCTCGAATCCATTTCTTGAAATCTCCCATGAGGAGTATCTACCTACAATCACATTGATTTCATTATTTTTTCAGGCATGACTGTGTTTGATGCTCCTGAGTCAATCATACAATTCTTGAGCATCTTTCCATTAATAATTAATTTTAAGAAAAATGGATCCACGTCTCCTAAAGGAGGAGTGACATGATTAGTATCTAGGAATATTTGAGGGATCTTAGAAACAATTTCATTTGATTCTTTTCCCTTTATATCAGGCTTCTCCTTACTGTTCTTTTTCTTTTCATCCATTTTAGATTTCAAAAATCTTGTGGTAGAAATACTATTCATCCATGTTAAAGTCATCTCCTTGTGTTCAGGAATCCTCATCATTTCTAATAGTGGAACCTTGACTATGATCTATGAAATCAATTGTCCCATGTCAACAGGAGTATACTTGATATCAACAATGGCTTGCTTGGTAATAACAATACTTCTATCCTCATTTTGAGTAGCCAAACTAGGCTCATCCCCTTTACCATGTTTTGTAATGGAAGAAGCATTCATCTCTAGTGTCTTTAATTTAATTTTATGGACAATACTTGGATTGTTTAGTTTATCCTTTGTTCCTACCTTTATCTTTTTCATATTCTATGTAGTTGTTTCTTTCTCTGGTGTTAGCTTAGGGCTTGCTTTTGTATTTGTAATAAACATACCAGCTGGTGTACCATCTGTGCTACCAACTATCCTATTTCTCATATTATACTTACTTTGTGCTTGAGCAACCAATTTTTCTATAATTCTTGCCCTTTCTGCATCTTAAGGTCTTCTGGCCATAAAAGGCTCTTGTTCTCTTGCAACATTACACCTTATTTTATCAATGTATGTTTCCTTTTCATCAGATGAAAGGATATTTTTAGCTTCAACTTGATAATCAAAATCCTCTTCACCTAATGAAGACAAATCCTGACTTTGACCTTGGTCATCAGATTCTTCACTTTTGAAATCTGCAGAAGCCATTGCATTCTCATTATCATCATATAATTCATCTTCCTCTTCCTTTTCTTGTTGGGTCTGACTTGGATACATCTTCAAAGAAACAACACAACTAGCAGAGTTATGTGGGGATTCACAATCATCACACCAATAATTCTCACTACTCATGTTAGCTAAATTTATCTGAAGAGGATCAGGAGTATCTTTATTTGGCTTCTCTATTCTTTGTGGAATAATGGGCTTACCATCCTTCCATTGGGTATTATATGGGTAGTTCTGCATCCTACGCTGCTGACTGAAACTATTATAGGATTGCCTATTGTTATTTGGATCTATAGGATTCTTACTCTCTCCTGGCTTTAGGTCTTTTATTGCATTCAAAATGTTTTCATATTTACCTCTTCCTTAGGCTTAGAATTTTAAGGTTTATCATGTTCCTTTCTTGCAGACTTCCAATCATCTCTTCTACCCAATTTCCTAGATACCCTCCTATTTATTTCTATATTGATAGATGTTTTATAAGAATCTCTTATAGTCCTTGGATTTTTATCTCTTGGGAGGTGTCCCATCTTAGAATCAAATGCATTAAGATAAGTATCTAGACAAACCTTGTCATCAAGTCTCATAACTTGGAAAATTTTATGCATAGCTCTATGAAACCTTTTGTTGAATTCTGCAACATATTCATTTTGATTCTTTTTTATATTTTTGAATTCATTCAATATGAATCTTTCATTTCTCTTATCACCATATTTATCTTTAAAGCTATCAATTAATTCATCCATTGACCTTGCAGAATTATAGGGTAACCCTCTGAACCAATCCCTAGCACCCTCCACTAAGGAATGAACAAAAAGATTCATTAATACATACTCATGCATAACTTCATAATCATCCATCACATTAGCAAAACATTTTAAGTTTTCTTCACATTTGATTACATTTTTACTAGCAAATCTAGGAATCTTATCTCTAATGACGCTTGGAACCTCATTAGGGTAACCATGAATATTATGAAATGAAAATTGCTTGTACCTTTCTACATGAGTAGACTTTCCTTGAAATGTAGTGTTGTCTTGAGAAGTAGAGGATTTAGTATTTGATGGTGTATCTACTTCAGCACCAAGATGAACATGCCTTGTTATTTGTCTAAGAAAATCAGCCTTCTTCTTCATCTCCAAAGTAGCAGGCTCCAATTCTGCCTTCTCAAGTTCTGTAGCTATGATCTCTTTTTCAACTCTAGCTCTTTCTAGTTCAGACATCTAATCTACTAGGACCTTGAAACATTTGGGTTCATTTATTGTAACCCCTACCATTCCTTGTTTCCCTTGTCTTTAGGGCCTTGATGATTAATCACTTGAATGACAAGTTCGTCTTCAAAATTCTGAGGCTTTTCAACATAATTCATTGCTTCTAACTCTAACAGTTTCCTCATTCTTTGTTCAAGGAATACTTGATTGTGTTTGATCTCATTCTCCCTTTGATTTTTTTTTCTGATAGTTAATTTCTCCTCGATTATTCTTTCTACTTCAGCAAGTTTAGCAACCATACTGTTAGGATCTGGAAGAGTAGAAATAGATTCTTCTTCCTCTCTTTCATCAAGAGAACTATAATATCCATAAGTACCTAGTCTCTCATCCGTAGCTTCCTCATATTTTGATGCATTTCATTCATGACTATGGTGGACTAGTCTTTCTTCCCTAATGTCTTCCCTTTTTCTTTCATCTTGATGGGTATCTCTGGTATCCCTTTCTCTTCTAGTCTACTCATACTTGGATGTAGTTGGGAAATCATTTCTCAACCTCTCTTTAGGATGTATTTTTGACCAAGACCTGGTGCCTCTGTAAGTCATATTGGAAAGTGTGTGACACAAAAACTTTAATACTCAGCACTACTGAAGAGAAAACCTCAGAGTCGCCACCCAAAAATAGTTGGGATCATAGAACTAACAAATATGAATAACCCTCAAATAGATAACTCACAAGATAAAAAAATGAGAAAGGTGAGTCTTGAGTAACTCTATGCTTCCAATGCTCAACTTAATTGGCTAATTATGACAATTTAATGCACTTTCCCTAGTGGATTTGCCATCTTGTTGGTGTTTGAAAATGTTTATGCTATCTAAAGCTACCAATATTCCGTGTGATTCATGTTAGGAGTGGTTAGTTCCAAGTATAGAAGCTCTGAAAGAAAAATGGACCAACTATAGGGAAAAGAGTGTCATCTTCACTTCTTTCATTTGCTGCCACGCGTCACCCTCTCACTCGATCCATATTTTTGGTCCCACTAGACCATTCTACTGACTGTGCCACATGGCACCACTTTATTCATTGGGACCTCTACCACATGTCCATCCAACTTGGCACTGCCACCTCTCACCCTATAACATGTCACACCCACACAATTACATGATCCAGATGGACCTACCATGACTTGGACTACACCATCGTGCCCTGCCACCATCTATCAATCTTCAACCACATCACCTGAGCATTCTCTGACACGGGCCCACAAAAAAATCCTTTATGTTCACCACTTGACTGCCCATGTCACCATCTGTCCATTGAACCATCTGCCAAAAGGTGCATGCCTTTTAGGCACTTAACTATTTAGTGCTGGGATATAAAATATCAAAGTTCTTCAACGCACAACTAATGTGGGATAAAAGACTTAGGGCATTTTTAAAGAAAAATGAAATAGTGAAGCTCCACGACCATTCTAACCATTTTGACTCCACAGAAGAAAGACAAAGGAAACAAAACATCACCTCAACACTCTTCAGCAACCTGATCACGCAAAACAAGAACCCAAAAAGCCTTTGAAACACAAAGAAAGCCACCATTAGACCTCTGCAAAAAACCTAAAAAGGAAGTTTAGGAAAATGACCTAACAAAAAAAAGGGCAGGGAGAATAGGGGCCCAAGGATCTCCTAGCTATCCAAGCCAACCTTGCAATACAACACAAAATCAACAACACAAGAAGACAAGGAGAAAGAGCATATACTTTATATTAATTGATCAAACTAAATACATGGCCGGGTTGTAAGGCCTTCCCAATTTTGGCCATATACATTCAAATGAATTAAAAAATGATCTTCATATATGTGAGGTCTTAGAACTTCCATCTGAATATCTTAACACTTAATCTTCTATCACAATTTGATACGAAAACTCCTACTAAAAATTGCCTCCCTAAATCTAAGAACATAAAATAAATAAATACAAGAGTCCGCCAAAGAGGTCAGTACTCAAATCCCAAAGAAAGACCCATATTTAGGTCCATAATATCCTAATGAGAGACCCCAAATTAATTATGCCATGAGAATTAAATGCAGAAGTCAGCCAGATCAGGATAAACAACTCGGTAAGAAGATAACTGAGAAATAGGAACAACTCGGTAAGAAGATAACCGAGAAACAGAAACAACTCAGTGAAAGGACCCACCAAGAAACCAACATACACCGAGACCCATCCGTAAAGTAAGACAAAATAAGTAACTGAGTAACAACAATTACCAAGCACTTCACAAGCTAAAGAACAAAAGAAAATATATTTTTGGTTGATCATGATTGCCAAGAACCCAAGATGCTCCTGCATCATGCGGGTTTTCTAGGTCAAATCCTTAGTTTTGGAATTAGATATGAAATTCATGCAAGGGCATCTAAGGTTCTTGGTAATTCTATTGCAGTCATATTATTAGTTACTTTGGAGCTCAGTTGAAGGATGGAGTTCTTGGTTGGAATACTCAGTAGAAGGTTTCTCAGTCACTGTTGTTGGTTCCGTGGTTGTTTTCTTGGTCTCGGTTGAAGGCTGCTCGATAACTATGGAAGGTGCTTAGTTGGAGGTGTTGGGTCACCAACGGGCTCGATTACTTATGTTAGTTCTTCTTCATCGACAGGACTTGGTTGCTAGTAGTTGCTTGGTGTCACCACTAGGTTTTAGTGTTTATTTTTGTTGCTTGGTGGTTCCATCGAGTGGGTGTCTATTGCTCAGTGGTATTTTTCACCGAATGGGTTTTATCACTTGGATCTGTTGGATGACTTATGCATTTAATTTGGGTCATGGTATTTATGTGGGATCTCTCTTTGGAGATTGTGTGGATCTAAATCTGGTAGATTTAATGACCGTTGCAAGATGACTAGTGAAGAACACATTGGGTGTTGTGTTCTTGGTGTTGACTTGTGTTTTTGATTTATTTCTTTTGTAATGCTGACTTGTGGAAAATTTGTATAAATAAAGAGTGTTAGGTAGAGGGTAGAGAGGGAGGACAAGAAGATTTGTAAGAGTTCTTGTGGAGATCTGCAGATCTGAGATAGTGCAAGGAAACTGGAAGAGCTAGTGGCATGTTGGCTTAGGAGGCAAGAATATTGCTTGGTGGCTTGCGAGCATAGGTTTAGATTCTATCTTGGAGCTCCTACCAGGTTATTGTATGGTGTGTCACAGATCTGGACTAGTTTAGAAGGTGGAGCTGAAGCTTGTAGTGAGTTGTTGTGTATTAGAAGAAGGTACATGGCTTGATGCTTGTAGAATATCTCAATGATAGATCTTAGTATGAATTCATTGTATTTGACCCTAACTAAGAAGGCCTTACATCCTGGCATGTTGCATGTAATTGAATCTAAAAAATAATTTAAATTGATATGAGTTTCCATATCCTATGTCGTTGTGTTTCCATTGTGTTTTTCTTGTTTTTGGTTGTAAGTTTGGACAGTCCTTTATTGGATCCTTCGAGCTTGACTGCATCAAGTGGTATCAGAGCTGGTTTGTTTTGTCTGGGAGATTGGTTGTAGAGGGTCTTTGAAAATATTGGGAGATGCCTCAGATAAGATTGGACTCTAGGATGGTTGATTGGTTTGTTGAGGATCTTTTAGTGGAGATCCGTGGTGAGATGAAGAAGCTGAAGATTGAGGTCTTGGAAGAGATTAGGGCTACTTTTGTTGAGCTCGGTAACCCTAGATCTATTAGTGTTGTTGAACTTTGTGCAGGATTTGATAGCTTTTTTTATGGAGAAGTTTCACATGTTATAGGAGAAGATCATGTATAGACTTGGAAGCAGGCTTGAGGATTTAACTGATCGGTTGGTAGAACTGAGTGTGTGTAATTTCTGTTGGAATTTTACAATAAGACCAAGGCTTGTTTGGCTGGTACAAAGACTTGTTCAGAGGAGGAAGGAGCAAGTTGATGTTGTTGTTGAAGAGGTGGTTGGGTTTCATACTCAAATGGATGAATCTAATATAGAATTTGCAAAGCATCTTGTTGTTGATGATGAGATTGTTGATGAGGAGGAAGAGTTAGCTTTATCTAAGGGCATTGATGTTGATTGTTTTGATGATCCATATGAGGTTGTGGATAAGACTGGTAAATATGTTGGACATCTTGATATGCCGCTTGTTGATAAGTGTGAATGATTTGATGATGGTGATGTTGGAGAGTTGCAGACTGGCTTGGTTCTATTGGATGTGCTAGTGTGGAAGTTGTTTTTCTTAACCTTGAGGATGTAGAGACCGATGGTTAAGATGAGGTGGTGGATTCCTAATTTTCTTTTGGAGTCTAAGTGTAGGACACACTTCTTTTTTTACCTTGGGTGTGTGATGGAGGGGTGTCTGAGGTTCTTGGAAAATCTGTTGTAGTAATATTTTTTGTTACTTTGGAGCTTAGTTGAAGGATGGAGTTCTTGGTTGGAGTACTCGGTTGAAGGTTTCTCTATCACTATTGTTGGTTCTGTGGCTGGTTTCTTGGTCATTGCTATTGGTTCAGTGGCTAGTTGCTCAGTCTCACTTGAAGGCTACTTGGTAACTGTGGTAGGTGCTTGATTAGAGGTGTTGGCTCATCAATGAGCTCACTTACTTGTATTAGTTATGCTTCATCAACAATATTCAGTTGCTGGTAGTGGCTCGGTATCATTGATGGGTTTCAGTGTCTATTGTTGTTGCTTGGGAGTTTCATTGGGTGGGTGTCTATTTCTCGATGGTCTATTTCATCGAATGAGTTTTATCACTTGGATCTATTGGCCAACTTTCTCACTGACTTATGCATTTAATTTGGGTCATGACATTTATGTGGGATCTCTCTTTGGAGATTGTGTGGACCTAAATCTGGTGGATTTAATGACTATTTCAAGCTGAATAGTGAAGAACACATTGGGTGTTGTGTTCTTGGTGCAGACTTGTGTTTGTGATTTATTTCTTTTGTAATGTCGACTTGTGGAAAAGTTATATAAATAAAGAGTTTTAGGTAGAGGGTAGAGAGGGAGGAGAAGAAGAGATGGAAGAGTTCTTGTGGAGATCTGTGGATCTGAGATAGTGGAAGGAAAGTGGAAGAGCTAGCAACATGTTGGCTTAGGGGAAAAGAATATTTCTTGGTGGCTTGCAAGCACAAGTCTAGTTCCTTCTTGGAGTTCCTACTAGGTTGTTGTGTGGTGTATCATATATCTAGACTAGTTTGGAAGGTGGGGCTGAAGCTTGTAGTGAGTTTTTGTGTATTGTGTTAGAAACACGGAGAGGGGGGTGAATTAGTGTTTGTCAATTATATTTATTTTAGCAACTTGAAACTTAAATCAAATAGATAACAAATGAAGCATAACACAATGACACATAACACAAGATATGTTTACAAGGAAACCTTGATTAGAGGAAAAACCCGATGGGAATTAGTACCCACAAATGATTGTACTAGTCTTATAAACTTGTAAGAGTTCCTTTGCCCTGTTAGGAGCATTCTTTATAATGCAAGTACAATGACCCTGCTAGGAGTCTTTACAAAACCATGTTAAAGGTGAATGGATCACTACTAGAGCTCACTACCCAATAGGATGAAGGCTACAACCTTTAGATAACATATATACACTATATCAAATGATGAACTGTAGCTATGACACTGTTGTATGATCAGTTCTATTTAAGAACTGATGATCTAATCTCTTAAATATCCCTATCTCATACTGATTTGTTTATACTGTTCATTTGGATATCTTTTCTGCATATTTTCCACTCTCACACTTAATAGAGAATTGCATGTTAAGTATATATACATGCCTGAATAGACGCGACCGAAAACAAGACCTTAGTCGGCCCAAAATCAACATACACAACACTTCCAAATGAATTGGCTTAGGCATGTTTACATGAGTGTTAAAGACATAATTACAAACATATTACAATAGGTGCATGGCCATTACAAAACACAATATTATATGCTAATCAAAATCTGAAGTTAGCTTCATGCTCTGTTTGCTGAACTGCTAGTGGCACTTGAACTTGCTGTAACTTCTCCATACTGTCATATCTTACCATACATGTATAGAGTAAGCATAATAACATGTCATAATTCTTAAGTGCAAAGGAACATATTTTGACTCGATTGTACGCACGTGCACTGGTGCTCTGATCAACTGTATATCTCTGTTCTATTATATTTTCTATACTTAGCCAAATTTTGATCTTCAAGGTTTGTGAACTTACTTGTCAAAACTTTATATGACTTTGTTGCATAAGTGACAACAAAAAACTATTTATATAAAACCTGGGTTTCAACTTGCCAACAATCTCCCCCTTTATCATTAATGGCAACAAAGGAATGTGGCCAAGTTACTAATCTTTGACTTAACAAAAAAACAAACTGTAAGTTTACTGTACATCATATTTTCGGCTATATACACCATAATCCTTTATATACACTACTCCCCCTTTGAAATTAATGACAAAGGTGCCAAAAATTCCCTAATTACTTATTCTGAGTACACATCTGGGTATGCAATTTGAAGATTCTTGATTTCTTGCTGCCAAAATGCCTTGAGTGCATCAACAGTTTGAAGATGGGCTCATAATGCATATGTGAGCTTCTCCATTTTTGTCAGATCCATGCAGGGGCCTTGATAATATGTGACAATAGTTGCATCAATCTATTTGATGTTCTCATTTAATAGCTAAGGAGGGCACAAGTACATTTCTCAGTTGGGTTTGCTTGGCCCTTATCTTGTTGATCTCTATCTTGGCTTTTTCAATCTTGTCTATATGCCCTTGATAGATCTTGTTGTAGATATTGATGTCTTGGGAGGATGCTTCAACTAATTTCCTTATATTTTCAACCAAGATGTTTTCTTCCTCAATCTTCTTGATGTGCTCAGAAGTGAATTTGCTTCTATTCATACAGTTAGCTATCACCTTTTGTCCTTTTGCTGCTAACTCTTTCAGAATTTTTTGACCAATCTTCAATGAGTTGAGATCTAATGAGAAGTTCTTTATCAGTTCATCCAATATTCCCTTTTTGAATGTTTCCTCTGCAATTTTAGTAGCTAAATCTACTAGACTTGTGAAGTTTGCTTTGAAGCTTATCAAGATGCTATCGACATCATCAATTGACTGAATATTTGCCAATTTATTCTCTGTTGGCACTAGGTTATTCAAAATGTTTACTGACTCAAGAAAGAGAGGATTTCTCATAAATTGTTTCTCTTTGGCTTTCTCCATGGCTAATACACTAATTTTGATCAAGTCTTCTCCTCCCCATGCATCTAGGTTTGTTGATTCAGGGGTCAAACTTGACAATAATGATATTGATGGTTTGATGGATGGAGTGAACATAGCATTTTGACTTATATCCATATATTCACTTTTCACTAGGATCTCCATAGAGGGTGGTTCATTAGATTGATTATCTTCCTCATTATTAAAATCTATTGAGTCTTTAGAAAGAACTTCATCTTTCTGCAATGAAGTGTTATCAATGCATACCTTCTCTGCTTCTTTAGTGCTGACAAATGATTTTTCAAATTTGTTCAAGTCATTATTTGAAGTTGTCATTGTTATCTTAACATCATTGATCACAATGGTTTCATATGAATCTTTGACTGTGTCAGAGGGTGATGGAACTTTGCAGGTCATAGAATCCTATAGACCTATCATAGGCACATTAAGAATCTTTGGTTATTTTTCTTGTTTAGAAGGAACTGGAGTCACTTTAGTTGTAGGTGTCATTGATGGATACATGTGTCTATCCAAAAACACTTGCTTGAATTCTCTTTCAGTCTCCTTTCCAACCAACTCATACTCTTTGTTCATAATGTGAAGAGTTCTTGTTTTGGTTCTTAGATGAGGTTTTACCAGATCTAATAGTATTTCCTTCTCATCATGTGAGAAAACAGGGAGAATATTATATAATGTTTCCTCTCTAATACTCATATATTCTTCTATTTCTTGTCTTTTCAATAAGTCTAGTATGTTCCATAATTTTTCCAGAATGACTGTCTTAAGTTCCAAGACTAGCCTTTTAAACTTTATCATATGAGAGATAATCATAGAATGTATTTCTGATTTATCTATCACTTGGTACTTGTCATAGACATTTGTAACTGAATCTAGTCTTCCTTCATTAATGATTTTGTTCCTTAGGATTTCAAGACTAGGTCTGAATGCTACCTCAAGAGGGGCTTGAGTATTCTTTACTTTGCTCTATGTCATCCTTGAGGATGGGTAGCTTGTGGGAACTTGATTCCTTCTTCTAGTCATCTTGCTTGGTACCGAAGGTGGAGAGGATTCTAGGTCAATAGTAGTCGAGGGTGCAAATGTACTCTCACTAGACTTCTTCTTTTTCTTCTTGTGGATATTATCTAATTTTTCTATTTTGACTTATGCAGGTGTTTGCTTAAGTTCTCTTGAAATTTTAGCTTCCCTAGCTTTATCTAGGTCTTCTTGGGTGACACCATGAACTTTTAGGATGTTAGATGTAATCCTTGATGCCTTCCTCTTATTGTCTGCACTGTATAGGACAAAATCAACTTGATTTGTCTTCTCTTTGTATGTGCCCCATCTAGCTTCTTTTGGATCTTTAGGCACAGATAAAAGAACTTGTGCATATCCTTCCAAAACATGTTCTTCTACTTCATAACCAAGTGGGTGAATCCATTTGGTTCTTGGCTCAATTTCTTCCATGCAAGTACAGTCAGTTTCCACCAAGAAACATATGGTGTCCTTGTATTTTTCAACTATCTTCTCCGGTATTCTAAACCTCTTCTGCATCTTGATTCTGAATGTCTTGATCTCCATATCCATAGAGTCCTTTACACTGCTTTCTTATGTAGCTTTTAATGAAATTTGAGACAAAGTAGGTTTTATCCTATCTAGGTAAAGATTAGAGACCTTACCAACAATGTGGAAGTATAAGTATATAATCAATGAGCCAAATCTGAATATTTTTCTTTTGTCATGCTTGATAGCTTTAATGTTCTCAATTAGTTGTGCGTGCAATATCTCACAAATATTATATTGTGTGTTCTCTCTTGCCATCCTTATTGCTTCCATAATTGTAGCTACAGATACACTATTAAGTCTGCTAGCATAATGAAACTTGTAGCCAAGTATCACGGTGATGAGTTTGATGTCTTTTTCCATAATAGGATCAACAGTCATCCCGCGCCTATCACTTCTAGATAAGCATGCCTTCTCAACCTATTTCTTGACATCCTTTCTAGTGGGGTCCAACCTTAGGGAGTCTGGTCATCTCATGAATGAGGTTAGTAGTAATGTGGACAAGAACTTCACCAATCCAAAATAGATCAACATGAATCCTACTGAGTAGAATTTTTACCCATTCTGGTTCATAGAACTCATGTGCATTAGTATACTCAAAAATAGGGTTATCAGTGAGATGTGAGAATCCATCCTTGAATGATTAATCAGGTTTTATCATTGATGCCATGAGTGTCGTTATGCTTTTGTCACCAAAAGACTCCTTCTTATAGTAAATGTAAGTGCGTATGTCCTCAAAATGCACGAATCCTAACAGATTCTTGGATAATTCCCCTTCAACAACATATAGCACTGACTTGAATGGATGCTTTTTAAACATGAAACTCTTCCTTTCAGTGATGTCAAAGACTACAGGGGTTTCCATACTTACTTGTTGATTTCTTAAGTAGGGTTTTACTGGAGTTCTGAAATGACGCGTCCATGCTAGGGTTCTGTTTCAACTTCAACTTGTTTTGCTAACCAACCAATGGTAATCGTTCAACACTTCGATGGTTATTTCTCCTGTACTCTCTGAATACTCAATCTCGAATGAAAAGTGAAGATATAAGATCTTTTACAGACTTATATATAAGTTACTGCATTTAATTCTTGTAGTCGTAATGCGGTTTCCATGCATACTATCTCAGTTCATGACCAAATACATGAATCCATAGGTGCATACTCAGAGGTGAGTATACCAGCCATGCAGGGGTTTAGAGCTAGAATAGCTTGCCCTAAGACCATGAGGGTCATCTAACCAGAAGTAGAAGTTGCATCCACTATGAATGCATCTACTACCTTGCTAACATCATCATCTTTCTTTACTTCAACCCATATTTTACTTGAATCTTCTGTAGCTTTTACAAACTTGACTTGTTCAGATTCTTCAAATAATGATCCTTTAGGCTTTTCTTGTCTTTGTGTTCTGGATCTACAAAACCTTGAGGTATGTCTAGCTTTGTTACATGAGTGACAAATGATTGGAGGTTTTTTTGATATTGTTTACCATGCTACACTTCTTCGCTGTGTGTCCATTATAATTACATATCTGACATGTAATGTTCTGATAGTTTCTTTGAGGTTGATTTCTCTGATTGTCTTGAGTCAGATTTCTTTGGTTCTACTGTGATTTATTTCTTTAACTAGTTTTGCAATGTATAGCCCTATGACCAAATTTATTACAAGAATAATAATAGCCATTGAAGGGTCTTACCGCTTTACAATCTCTTGCCAAATGTCCATTCTTGTTATAGGCATAACAAGTGCGGTTAACTATCTTGTGTTCATCTTTAGATGATTCTGCCCTAGCTTCTGCAAGATTCTCAATAGCCTTTACTTCTGTAGATTTTTCTTGTACTTTCTTACTTTCTTGTATTGTATTAGTTTCAATTTGTGCTACACTGTATCCAACACTAGTAGTATCTCCTCTTAACTTTTGTGCATAGAGTTGTGATTGAATTAGATCAGAACTTAAGTGTAGTTTTTCAATATGATTGTTTGCTTCTGTCAATTCAGATTCCATCTTTTTCTTGATGTTTTCCAACTCCAAGATCTTCATATTTTCTTGCATAAGTTCTTCATCTAATTGTTTACCTTCTTTGGAATTTTCTTCAATAGCTGTTAGGCTATCTGTTAGTTGTTCATTTATATCTTCAATATTGTCCTTCAGAGACATGTTTTCTTTATTCATCTTTTTGACCATTTTTCCCAAATCATTCGTAGAGCAATCTTTTAAATCTTTTCTTAGTTTTTTTATAACCATTTGGGAGCCATCAAATTTTAGTTTTAGTTCTTCATTTTCTTTTTCAGATCTGTCAAGATCATCAAGGGCTGCTTCAAGATTCTTTTTCAGATGTTTCACTTCTGTTGAATCCATGATCTCCTCAAGTGGTTAAACTTTCTTTTAGAGGACCAGAGCTCTAATACCAATTGTTAGAAACACTGAGAGGGGGGGGGGGTGAATCAGTGTTTGTCAATTATATTTATTTCAGCAACTTGAAACTTAAATCAAATAGATAACAAATCAAGCATAGCACAATGAGACATAACACAAGACATGTTTACAGGGAAACCTTGATTAGAGGAAAACCCTGGTGGGAATTAGTACCCACAAACGATTGTACTAGTCTTATGAAATTGTTAGAGTTCCTTTACCCTATTAGGAATAGTCTTTACAATACAAGTACAATGAACCTATTAGGAGTCTTTACAAAACCATGTTAAAGGTGAATGGCTCACTGCCAAAGCTCACTGCCCAATAGGATGAAGGCTACAACCTTTAGATAACAGATATACACTATATCAAAAGATGAACTGTAGCTATGACACTATTGTCTAATCAAGGATAACTTTAAGAAACCCCCCCTCCCGAAAAGTATAAAATTGTGTCGAATCACATTTTTTTTGGAGGGAAAAATTTTAATATTGATGGCGAATTGTGGTTCAAATTATGGATATTTTGTGGCAAATTTTTTAATACCGTATACCATTTTTATAAAAATATGGTGACAAAAAATGATTTTAATAGGAAAATTATTAATTTAATTGGCGAAGCTGGAAAATTTTACTGATAAATTATGGCGAAATAATTTTCCAAATATTGTAATTAATTATTTGTCATGGCGAATGTATTTCAAAAATACATATAAACT
>MU226328.1:1539015-1581795 GCA_018584345.1 Thuja plicata
ACAAACACATTAATAAATCCTTCTTCTGAAACACTTCACACCAGCACTAAATCTCTGATTTTCTCTCTCTTTTCCTGATTTTAGCATTGTTTAAAAGGCAGCGTAGGCGTAGAGAACATCATGAATAGTCAGTCATTGCTTAGATCCACATGGGATCTAACCTCGTTTTTTTTTTCATTTTTTGCAGGGCTCAGGAACGTGTCGGGGAACTTGCAGATAAAAGGAAGATCAAAGACGCTCTCTGAATCAGCAACCTGGATCAGCAACTTTTCTAACCAGTCAAAGCATTCAGGCAATGACTGGTTACTCTTGACCTCTTTCTCTCCTTCTATTCTGTCTTTTAAATGCTGTTTAAAATAATGTTGAGAGATAGGCTATGCTCACGGCTTGTGTGAGTCTTTTCTGAATTGTTCTTAAATACATGCACTTGCATTTCGAGATGAATGAACTCAAAAAATGAAAGAAAGTACCTTATCATTGTTCAACACACATAAAGTTTCATCAAGATAATTTCCTGAACTTGCAATGTATTTATTTTGTTGTACCTCGACTGATTGCATGACATTCAATAAGATGAACTTCCTAGTCAAAACTGCCCTTGTAGCAAAATGCTAAAATATGAAGTTTTGATAACAGTTACTTTGAAGTAAAAAATCAGCATGTGTGAAATTTTGGTAACAGATACCAGATGTTTATCTCTTTGGATGGGCCAGCGCATCAATTTTTTTATGAATATCAATCTTTGATTGGACTTATGTACGAAAATCGTGACAATGCAAAAAATTAGAGATGTGGTGACCTGCTTCGGAGGTTAAGCATTATAGAGACACTTTTGACTTTAGCATCTCTTCTTCCCATGCTAGAAGAAATGACATTCATTATGAAAAAAGCCTAGCAAAGAGCCATGTATAATGTAGAATATGCTACTTTGCATAAAATGGCATGCCAAGTCCTCGATAATCTTTATCGAAATGACCCAAATTTATCTGATGAAAAATTTCATCATTGGAGGAAACTAACAGATTTGGACAATCCTAATAATTATTTAAAGATCGTTGAAAATGGAGATTTATGTGTTTTTGTAAGGGAATTTTAGATACCAATGTACTACAGTGCCCCAAAGAAGAGAGCTACAAGATTTACAAGGGAAGAGTTTACCAAGATCATCGAGTCTATAGTAGCTAATGCAAGGGACATAGCTTATAAAGTTTCCTCTGAAATGAGATCCCAATTTCCATATGAACAGCTGCTTGAGGCCATGGCAATTGTGTTTCCTCAATATTGGCACTTAAACTCTAAGGAAGATTATCGTAATAGGCTGTTGACTTTGATAAAGGAATTTTACAAATTTGTAGAACTCAATGGAGTGATTATCAATGGAATTTTAGATGAAGGTCTTCTTAGACAGAAATCAGGCACTTTTCCAAGGACTATGAAGCATCAATATCAATTAATGCATAACCCACATGCAGAGGACTCGGCAACAAGGCTTTGGACAGAACTAAAACAGAGCACAATGTTGTGTGATGAAATTTCAGAGTTCTTCAAGCTTGCTGATCTATGTCAAACCATGATATTAGGTTCGGTGGAGGATGAGAGAGTTTTCAGTGCTTTGGGCTTCCTAAAATCAAAGCTAAGAAACAAACTAGACAAGAATTTGGAATCATGCTTGAGGGTCTACACATCTAGATATGATGTCAATACTTTTCCTTATCAAAAAGCAATGGAAATCTGGAAGAAAAGATGCAAAAGAAGAGGGTTGGGAAACACCATTAACCAATCTCTGACTCTGAGTGGGAAAACTATAGGTGGTGATGGGAGTGGGATTCATAGAAGCAGAGGTCAGAGTGAAGAAGACACAAATGAAAATGAAGAGAACAATGAAGGAACTGGAATACCAGAATTAGATGATGATGATGATGATGCAGACATGAATTGGAAAATTTAGAAAATTTATGCTAAATTAGCAGTAGCAATCAATAGGTATTTTTTGAACTTATTAACTACTATATCCTATCATTCAATGTTCATTTTAGAAAAGAAAGAATGCATTATGTTTCATCATTAAAATATGAGCACAAAGATTATCATTACAATTTACTGTAGTTTGTATCACATCATCAATGATCATTCATATTTGAATTTGAAATTGTTGAATGAAATTTTGTATTCCAAATTTCCAATAGCATATTATAGAGTAAATAAACTAAGAATAACTGAATAAAATAGAGGAACTCAACATACATTAAATTGGAAACAATGAAAAATAGATAGAGCATAAATTGTTTTGTATTCATTTGAAATATATGACAATTTACAGTAGTTCAAAATTCAGAGTAATCTTTGTAGGCCAGTCCAAACATCCTCTGATGGCAGAACAATTTGGTTCATAGTATAGTGTGACTTGAAAGCACTATTGCTTCTAAAAATCCATTCAAAGTTCTCACTGGTTTGACGAAATCCATGAATGTATCAGGAGATAAGTCTGTAGGAAGAAAGCATAAATCAGTATTTATTTTTTCTTGCAACCTTATTTTGTAAATTTCTCTTCCAATGAACTTATTTGCGTCAAATCGCTTAGGCAAACCAAGACTTTCCAAATTCTCTTTCCTTTGTTCCATCTTTAAGATCTTCTTCTTAGCTTTGACATCAATTTCCTCTGCTTCATGTAGCTTCTCACATTTTCAAATGATACTTGATACCTTTACTGAGGAATCAAGGTGGGTTCTAATTCCCTTGTTTGATAGATAACTATCACTCTTACTGTAGAGTTGTTGCATAATATCTTTTTCTTTCTTTTCTTTCTTAACAACATCCATGTTCTGTTCAATGTTCTTATAAAGATTCACATAACATACTCTCATACTTTGAAGCATTTCAAACCACTCAAGCAAGCTATCAGACATCCCAAATATTTGGCCCCAAATGTGTTCTTTAGTAATCTTCACTAAATTATTACTATTATTTGTTAAATTTTGAATTGTATTATTGGCCTTCTTTAGTTCTTTTGCCATTTTTTCACAATTATTTTTCTCTTCCCCTGCTTTGTTTTCCCAATGAATGGCTCTATCTGTCTGAGAATCCAATTTCTTTTGCATTTCCCGGTTGGAGGCAGCATTACTCTCCATGGTTTTAAATAACTTTTGTGAATTGACTCTTTCTTCGTCTAGTTTTTTAGTAATTTCTACCAAATTCCCTCTTAGTACCTTCATCTCTGCCTACTCCTATTCCTTCACTACTACCTTCGCATGTTCTTTCTCTGTATTTGTTGATGTAGAGGTCAATTTTTTAATCTTTTTCTGCAATTCTTTCAAACTGTTCTCTAAAGCTTTCCTCTTTGCTTTTTCATTGGCAATGTCTACCTGTAACTTTTCTATATTTTTCTTGAGCTTAATTTTCTCTCTTTCTAGATTTAGTAGTGCACTGTAGAACACTTGGTTTGTAGACTTTGACACATTGATTTTGTCCACATTTTTAACTTTGGAAAAATCCATTTGGAGAGTGCTAACTTGAAATTCAGACGGATCTATCTGACTCTCTGGTGGGTTTCTATCTTTTTTGGGTGGAATAACAACCATGAACTCCATCATGTCTCTATTTGGGTCATATGTTGGAAAAACCCTGTTGGATGCAGGTTGTTCCTCTACAGCTACAGTAAGGGCACCAGTCTGTAATGTCTTCTTTATTTCCTTATTCTTGGTTGTTGTTTCTGCAAATTTATTATAGAAATATTTGAAACAAAAATCCGGTGTTGCAAAAGGATTTGAATGTTTGAAAGGTGAAGCAGATCTTGTAATGCCTGTTGATCTAACCAATGTTGTTTGATGATTTAAAATTATAGAGGGCTTTGCTGAACTTGAAAGTGCAAACAGTTCTTTAGGATCGAGTCTCCATTTTGTGGACATGGAAAACTTTTTCTTCTTGACACTATCATATTCTATGGGATTCTTTGTAGATTATACAGGCCTCTTTAGAGAGGGAACTTGTTGTATAAGTTTCCTAGTCCCACTGGCACCAATGCCACTACCAGAACCAGTAGAAGTAGATTCCCCAATCCCACCCGTGACAATGGATGTTCTTGTGGGCACAGTGGTTCCTGATGAATCTAATGTGTCCTCTCCAAACCCAAGGCCTGCACCAGGTCCATGATCAGTTTTTTTTGTGACAATTGGAATCTAGATGCCATCTCCTATGGGACCCAAACCACCACCTTTATAACCCATTTTTTTTGCAATGTTTGCCCCTTTTCTATATACTTGTTTATGGTAGTCGCTGACTCCAGTGTGACCTGGAGTAAATGAAATTGATGGATTATTATCCTGACTGTCTGGAGAACTGTTGTCATATGCCATGGTAGGATGATCCAAATTCCTCAATCTGTTAAACTATATATCCTCATCTATATCATCTAGATTTGCACTGGTCTTTGGTTCACCAAGATCTGATGACATGTAACTGATTAAATGGTTGACTATATTAAGTTGAAGATGATGCAAGACATTAAATCAGTTAATGGCTTGTATTTTCATTGATGTCAACTTGATATCATCTGTATGGTCATACACATAATGCCAAAGACTTTAGAGAATCAATGGAATAGAGGTTATGCTTTCAGCATTGCATAAAAGTCAAGTATTCACTAAGTGATAGAATACACCGATGGAGTGCACACCATTGGTAAAGACAGAGATAAAAGTCACAGTGATGTCCAATGAGCAGAAGATAGTATTTCCCAACAAAGAAGAATCAAAGGATGCCTGAAAAGCTAAAAATAGTGTTGCCCGACGGACGGAGATCCCAAAGCTAACTGAAGTTACACCGACGAAACTGGCAGTTGTCACCGGCGATGAACTACAGAGTTGACTGACAGAATAGAGAGATTAGAAAATGACAAAATATCTAGCTGGCATAGCTAAAAGATAGAATTAACTGGTTGCTTGATTTGTTTTATTCAACCACAGTTAAGTAAGTGATTTAAAAATGATTTACAGAGTTGGCAAGAAGATAACTATGAGATAAATCAAGAGTTAAAGCCGTAAATCAATTTGGTTGGATTTTTTTTTTCACACCAAGAATCAAGAACCAAGAATTAAGGAATATCATGTCTATTTAAGAGACAAGAATAATTCATTCTTTGTGTGGTCCATAAGCAATTAGATACACGGGGGAGTGAACTGATAGAAGATGTTGAAGAGAAACTGATGAAGGATTAACTTCATACAGTCCTGATCAACCAAGCTAACGGAGAGCTAAAGAATTTTGCAGACACCGATGAATAGAAAAGCACAACATCATAGAGCAGAAAGAGTTAAGTACAAAGGAATTGTATTGATACATTGATCAGAAAGATAGTGTAAGTAAATAGATCTGAAAATCTGCAATTCAGTTGCATTAGAAACAGGTCATTTTGTTTCAGTTTAACCATTGAAGCATTAAGTCTCTTAATAGAGCAGGACTTAATAGTCTTTTGTAACTGAGGTATATCCTAATAGATTACCAGAAGGTTGACTCATGATAGTAGCACTGGTCTTACCTAAAGCCTATTGACAGTCTAAGAAGGAGGCTGATTCAAGGATGGTAGTAAGATTTGCATAAATCCTATTGATAGTCATGAGACTGATTCAAGGATGGTAGCGTAGATGCCAGATACTTAGTGACAACCTATGTATAAAAATCCTCTAACAAGGTCACACTTAACAATGTGTTTGTAACCTTAAACAGGGTTGGCTCCTAACATGGCTCACTTTAGAAGAGTGAAAATTTGGGGTACCGGTCCCAGTGGTTTTTCCCTTAACAGGTTTTCCACGTTAAAATCCTTGTGTTATGTGTGTATGGTTTATTACTTTATTTTTTTACATTCTACATATGCATTTATGGATTGACTAGTATACTCTGCCTATTTACTAAGTATCGGTAAATACAGTTTACTACTTATCGGTTATCAAGGAGAATAAGGACAGACAAGGTAAACTGACAGACAGTTATTTGTGGATTAAAGTTTAAATAGGATAAATTTCTAAGGCCACTGATTCAACCCCCCCTCTCTTATTTATTACTAACAAGATCCTTTCTCATACTCCAAAAATCATTCATTTTTGTTTGATTCCATTTTCTATCCTTACACTCTTCTGCTATTTTCTTTGGTATTTTTATGTTTGATGGATGAGCACCTTTTTCGTAGAAATTATAGGACATTCTAGGCTTTACAATGCCCTGCTTTATTGATGTCATAATTTGTGATGACAACTGTTCAACTAAAATTTTTTCCTCGGTAAAAACTTTCTCCATCTCTTTTGTAATGTCATCCCAGCTATCCTTGTTTTTCAACTTCTCTAGCAATGGTTTACTTTCATGTTAAAATAAGTTTGCAGAGTTCTTATTAGAAACAAGAATTGTTTGAATGACGTTGAGTGGATCATACTTCCAGTACCACTCTAAATCAAATTGAAAAATTTCTAAAAAAAAATTGCCACTTTGAATGCCTTTCTCTCAAATGTTAACCCTCCAATTGAGAAAGGTAAGGAAGGGAATATGGTCTTCTTCAACTGGCCATCGAAGATTCTATCTGTGCTCTCAAGTTGTAGTACATATTCTACTGCAAACACCCTGTCTTTCACATGGATTGGAAGTCTGTGGGGTTGTAGTTCTGATCCGTAAAACCTTAGCACAGTATATTCTTCCATTAAGTACCAGTCAGCCAATTGAATTGTGCTTCCAAGTTGGATGCAATCCCTACATGAAGCAGATAATCTGGGCATTGGAGTGCTTTTTATTTTTTTGTATAATGGTGCCAAAAAGATATCTACAAAATTATTGTAATTCCTTTTGTTATCATACATCCCTATCTGAGGTGTCTAGTTATATATTGGAGTACTTATTGGACTCATTGCAGTACCTGTTAGTCCTGTCCCCATCTGAATTTCAAGCTTTTTGCCATTGCTCATTAATATTGCAGCAAGCTTGGCTAGGAGAAGATAACAAAAGTAGGTTGTGAACCTACATCATCATCACCGAAGTCAATCGATTCATCCTAGTACTAGTTATTTACTTGAAATTCATCTTCAAGGTCATCTTCATGAGAGATATCAGGTTCCGCAACTTCGTTCATAGATTTATTAGGTTCCCCAGTTTGTTGAATAGACTCCTACGTATGTTGATAAACTCGAAGTTGTATAGGTTCTTGTGATGACATACCTTCCTCACTTTGACCAACACCATTGTATCTACCCCCACCAAATTATGAAGATATTTTTCTGCATTTTGTTGGCCTCTCTTGGACATCTCCAGATTCTCCACCTTCAATAGACCTCTTCCTGTTTAACTTTGACTATGACATATCCAACAAATTAAGGCTGCAATAAAAGTTTACTTGAATAATTATAAGATACTAAGGACTCGTAGTCTTTCTGGTTTGCTACCGATCACAATTGTTAGCTCAGAATCAACTAATTTTTTGTACTTCTAAATCTCTTTAAACTATCCTTATATACAAATGCTTATTTCAAATTTTGGCGAAGGGGACGACATTTGCATATGATAAAAACTAATATTTGGTGAACCCCTCGTAATTTCAAGTAATTAACTAGGCGAATAGGGTAGGAATTTGGGACATGGTGAATTATGATGCATGGTGAATTGGGTCCTAGTGCAAATAAAATTTTAACTTGGGATAATGGGCCTTTGGTGAATGGCAATCCTTGATAAATACCCCTTCCTTAATCCATGGTGAATAATAGTAAATATACAATAGATAAATGGGTGAACAACCCCACTACCGTAGTGAAATTACATGCAAATGGTGGTGAACAACCCGACCAATATACATGTTTTTTATAAAATCTGGGCAAACCGGTTAAACAGTACACTACGCATTTTTTTGCCAAATTCTATATGCCCGATGGGACATATTTGCCAATTGGAAAATAATTTCCACTAAAAAAATCCCTCTATCTAATCAGTTCCATTTAAGTACTGATGCTCTAATCTCTTAAAGAGATCTATCTCATACTGATTTGTTTATACTGTTCATCTGGATATCTTTTCTACATATTTTCCACTCTCACACTTAATACAAAATTGCATGTTAAGTATATATACATGCCTGAATAGACGCGGCCGAAAACAAGACGTTAGTCGGCCCAAAATTAACATACACAACGCTTCCAAATGAATTGGCTTAAGCGTGTTTACATGAGTGTTAAAGACATAATTACAAACATATTACAATAGGTGCATGGCCATTACAAAACAAAATATTATACGCTAATCAAAATCTGAAGTCGGCTTCATGCTTTGTTTGTTGAACTACTAGTGGCACTTGAACTTGTTGTAACTTCTCCATATTGTCATATCTTACCATGCATGTATAGACTAAGAATAATAACATGCCATAATTCTTAAGTGCAAAGGCTCATATTCTGACTCAATCATACGCACGTGCGTTGGTGCTATGTTCAACTGTTTATCTCTGTTCTATTTTTTTTTCTGTATTTAGCCAAATTTTGATCTTCAAGGTTTGTGAACTTGTCAAAACTTTATATGACTTTTTTGCCATAATGAAAACACAAAACTAGTCATATAAACCCTAAGTGTCAACTTTCCAACATATTTGCAGTAGGTACATGGCATGATTCTTGCAGAAGATCTCGGCGATAGATCTTAGTGTGACTTCATTGTATTTTTCCCTAACTAGGAAGGCCTTACAACCCAACATGTTGCATGTAATTGAATTTGAAAAAGAATATAAATTGATATGATTTGCCATATCCTGTGTTGTTGTGTTTCCGTTGTGTTGTTCTTATTGTTGGCTGCAAGTTTGGACAATCCTTTATTGGATCCTCCGAGCTTAATTGCATCAGAAAAAGAATTGAAATTGAGTGAATTGAGATCATGATGTAGTATAGAAGAGGCTAGATCTTAATTGAATTTTCCTAAATGAAATGTAATACTTAATGATCTTTTCTTTTATTAAACTCTTCATGAAGATTTTGATGTTGACTTTATTATAGGTTACTCATGAATGCCATCATGAATGCTTGAGATCTAAAACTTTACTTCTTGCTTTAATATCTTGATGATTCTTGATTACTTAATCATTTGGGATGTAATTGAAAACTTGATATGATATGTTTCAAATGAGGTGGTTAGGCTTGCCTTTATACCTCTCCTAATTAAATATTTTTAAATTTTTGAAGTGGGCCATAAAAAAGATTAATTCCTTCTCTTGTAATCTGACCATTAGAGGGTCCAAAATTGGACCCTTTTGGGGGCTCAAAGGCACCCCAAAAAATCTTGACCTAGGTCAAGGTTACTCTAGGCACCATTGACCTACAAAGCCAAGCTAGGTCAAGGAAAGTTGTCAATAGGGTTGTGAAGATGTCATATTTAAGTTGGTGCAAGTAGAATGAAACATGATCAATCAAGAAAGCTTGGGAATGTTGAAATTAGGCCTATTAGGAATGCAAATGTTTCTGGTGTTAATTCTTTGTATTCTATGATTCATGCTCTCCCTTGAGGCCTTGTTTGTTTTAAACCCTTGGTTACCTTTTGGTTCAAAAACCCTAAGTATCATGTGCCCTTTATTTTCTTACGTTACTTTTTGGGCCCACTTAAGTTATTTTAACCATATGTCTTAAGTTGTCCAAAGTGGGGCCACATTTTCTTCTAAGTCTTAATTCCTAGTGGGGCATGCATTTTAATTTTTCCTAAGTCCTTAGTCTCCGTGGTGTTTTATGTATCACAAGATGTCAAGAAAATTCTTTTTGGTCCAATGGCAGGCATAATGCCTTGATCTAAAGCTGCACTAAAAGTACTCATAGTGGCATTGCACCTGAGTGACACGTATCCATTTTATGATCGTGGGTTAGCAGTTTGAAAAGTGGTAAAGAAGGTACATATGCTCTTTAATCTGACTGTAGGCGTGATTCCTTGATCTAAAGTTTCCCCAGGGATACTCATCGTGGAATCATGCCTGAGTGACACCTGTCCAAGGTCGATAAGGAAATGTAAAGTGGGACCAAGATGCTACGTGGAATTGAAATATAGCCCACTAATTGGTTTCCTTTGTCATTATTGATTTGATGTGGAGGTCGTCGGGTTGTTGAATTTTTTGGACCGCAGGATGTGTTGAGATGGATCCAAATTAATGACTACATTTCAAATTTTGTTTTCTAAAGAAAGAAGCCCTATTTTACCATTGACCCATGGGTTTTGAAATTGGAAAATGTTATTACAAAGTGTGTGGCTACACTATCAAGAGTTAATGCAAATTGATGGAAAATTTATAGTGTAAAGTGATCCATTTTGTGATTCAAGCGTTACAATTTTCAGAGAAGCAAAAGTAGAGCCGAAGAGAAGCATATTCAATTTATTTTCTGGCATTTTTAAGGTAGGTAAGTTACTCTGTCTGAATGATTCTTCTACATTCTGTGAGTCTCAGTGTTGGTTTCATTCTTTTATGATACCATAGTTCCAAGATGGCGCCTCATAGGGAGTTTAAGTGTAAGGTAGATTGTCAAGAAAGAGTAGATTGTGATGATTTTATGGAGCAGCTTGATAGTTCTACTAATGATTCATCCAAGGTAAAAGAGTTAATGCCAGAAAGATCTTGTTGGAAGATAGGTGATGGTTTATATGATAAAGGCAATTTGATGAGGGATACAGATATCGGTATATCTACTTTATCTCTTTTCAAAGTAGGGTTTGGTCAGACGAATGCTTTTTCCTGTAGCAGTCACATTTGGAAATTTGATGTGGGGAAGCTAGTAGTTCAAAATATTTTTATAGATACTGACATCCTACTCCAAGTGAAAATTAATTGTGATCTAGTGACCAGGGTAGTGAGAGATGTGGATGCTTTCCCTCTGTTAAGCATCATTGCTAATGAAATTTGTGAGGTTTTCTGGTTAAGTAAGCCCTCTATCTATCTTGAAGAAATAAAGTTTGAATCTTTCAGGGAGGTGTACAAAGCTCAAAGAGATTATCTCAGGAGTGGTCCCTTGAGGGAATATTTTGACAAGATTAGGGAATTAAGTATAGTGGGTCCTAATACCCCAGAGCCAATTAAACTAGATTATTTCAATTTGAAGGAAAAGGGTATGTGTTGGGCCTTGTGTCAAATTATTTAAGAAGATGTAGAAGTAGTGATGCGTATCCATTTTATGTTCATGATGGTTCATATCCTTCACCCTCATATGTTTTTTGTTTTTTACTTTGCACCTTTTATTGCTGATATAATTCACAATGGTTTAATTGGTATTTAGAAATCAAAGGTGGATAAACCATTTGGGTGGTATTCAATGTTGATGCACATGTTCTTATACAAAGGTGTAGATTATTTTGAGAAAGAAATGGATCTGATGAGGATGAAGGATGGTGAGGAAATGCCAGTTCAATTATGGAGTTTGGAGTTATATTTGGACAGAGCATAAGCTAATTTTGTTTCTTTTGACAGAGTATTATCTTTAAAGCTTAGAGCCTTATTGTTTCTTGAAAATCCAAGGATCCCAATGGCTTTGTTTTCTTTCATAAGACCAAGGAAATATGCTAAGGAAATTACAATTGTGTATAATTAGGGGGATATCATCTTGTATCCTATTTCAACTATTTTTAGAGTATATGGCTTCAGGGTAACCCTATATTTACATCCATACTAAGTTCCTTTAAAGATTGTTCTTGCTGAGATGATCAAATAGAGTGGTGGTCTGCAGGAGATAGCATTTTCTAGGAATAAAATGGGTTCTATCTTTCCCAGTGTCAGTATGGTCCACCAATTTGATATTACCAAGGGTGAATGGGTACACATTGATAAGGTTTTGAAACCTTGTAAACTAGCAACATTAGTGGCAAGGTATGTTGACCTTGAACGAAATCTGAGTGATATGTTTAAAAAGAAAACTAGAAGCATAGCCATGAATCACCAATTTCACTTTCTTGAAGACATTATTTGAAATGAGTTCACATTAGAGGAACAATAAATTAAGAAGGAAAAATGGATAGTGTACCAGAAGACTCTTGACTTTGTACAACATTTTGACGGCAATTATGATCCATTGAGGGACTTTGAGCCTTTTGAAAGGAAAATTGAGGGTTTGATGAATCATTTTGAAGACATTATGCATGCTTTGAATTAGAAAAATGATTTTTTCATCAAGTCAGAGCCTAAAAAAGCTAAAATTATGTTAAGCAAGACAACTTTTTCTAGACTTGTAACACTGCGGGAGTAAGTTTTCCACCGAGGATTAGGATACACTATGGTAATGCCCAAGGGAGATATATCCCATAGAGGTATTATAATTCAAGATGTGCCTTCTTCCTCCAAGAGGATAAAGGAGAAAGTACATGTTGAGGAGCCTTCCACTTCAAAAGGGAAGAGACCTATTGATACTGATCCTGAGTCTCAACCTTCTCCAAAGAGGCAGAGGATAAAAGAAAATATAAAATAGAGTGGAGGTGTGCATTCACCCTCTCAGTCCCCACTACATGTTGATGAACAGGTATTGGCAGAGCGATTGAAATAAATGGGAAGCATGGGCCAAATGTACGTTACTCATCAAGAAATTGAAGAAGGATACCAGAATCACCTAAGAGAGTTGAGATGGATTTAACTATAGAAGAATTTGTTGGTAAAGAACTGGACCCTATTACCAAACATGCCAGTGATGAATTCTTGGTAGATAATAGTTTTGTAAAAGCTAGAGATTTCATACAATTCCATTAGAGAGTCCATATCAATCAGCTCAAAGAAACATGTCAGAAAAGGAAAAATGATCATCCAGATAAAGACATGAATGTTTTAGGCTGAGGTGAAGCAAGAAATATTGGAAAATTTTGATAGAATCACCCGCAAGGAGGGAAGACAAATGGTTAGGAGTGTAGGAGTCCTCATTCTTAGAGAATAGGACATTGTTGATGCAATTGTATTTGATGTTGTGAGGAAACAAACAAATCCTACACATGATACAAGGGAAGAAGTTGAAGAAGAAATCAAAGGGGTTGTTTTTAGTTAAGATCATGCTGCCCTGGTCATGTGGTCTCTTAAGAGAGAAGAAAATAGGAAAAGGAATGAATCATTTAAGGCTGACTATTCTGGTAGTGTGATGGTAAGGAGAGTTGGGAATAACTCAGGTGTGAAAGCATCTTGGAAACTGCCAAGTTTAGCGTGAAAGTGGAAGAAAAGGAGGCCAAGGAAATGGAAGATCTCAGGGTAAAATTAGAGACAGTCCTCTGAGCTTACAATGAGAACAAGAAGGTGATTAGTGAACAAGATAGAATAATTGCACAATTAAGAGGCCAACAATCAATTGCAGAATCTCCTTAGAGGACAATTGTCAGTTATCCTCCCCAACCTTCATCCTCTAGTCCTATTATAGAGGTCCCTCCTTCCCCTCTTCCCTTTAATTCTTACTCAGAAGTAGAGCTCAATTTAGAGAAATAAAAATTAAAAGCTGAAAAAAAAGAGATTAGAAGAGGAAAGTGAAAGGTTCAGAAGGGAAAAATCTATGGTAGATCAAAATTTTGAGGGGAAGGTAAGGAACACAATTTTGTAGTTTTTTGAGGGTATAGAGTCATAATTTCTTTATTTGAGTGGGGAGAGATTAGTAGGCATTATAAATTATTTTGATGAAGATAAGTGTACTCTGTAGCCAATTTTGGATAAATAGATAGGAAGTCAGAGTTAAAATTACTTTATTCTTTATCTAAAACTGAGGATAATGTTGATACCATAATAAAGGATACCTATAATTTTGTTAAAATCTTGTTAGAATTTGAAATAAAAAGAGCTAGAATCCGAAGGAAAGAAAAGGTGCTAAGGAGGGAATAATCCATAGTTTGTTTTGAAATATTCCCTAACATTTTTAAAAGGAATGGTGAGTTGAAGAATAAAGGAAATTGGATGGGATAGATGGATGATGAACTGTCTGTAAGACTAAATAGTATCATAAACCTTGTAAGTACCATTTTGTTTGTGCAAACTATGGAGATAATTGAAAATGCCAAGTCTCATTTTGGGTTTTGGAGAAAGGAAGTTCAGCAGTTGAAAACAGAATGGGATGAGTTAAACAACAAGAAGATTGAAATTGCTAACTTCCCTTGGCCTAGTGTTGAGGTGTTTGCAATATGGAAGGGCATGCATACCCAAAATAAATAAGAGAAATATAAACATATCATGGTTCTTTCAATAGGTGGCAATTTTCCAACTTCCCGAAGTAGTCAACAATTGCAAAAGAATTTGTACATAAAAGGATGAAGACAAAGGTTCCACTTGGCGAAGGCAGATTAGTCTTGAATTTGTTACAAAGTCCCTATGGTCCAATAAGTTTTCTTATGAAATTGACTTTTGGTTCTATTGTATTTTGTCTTTCATGATGAGTCACTCTTTGTCTTTACCTAGCAATCCATAGCTTGTTGCATCCTGATTCATAACATGATTCCAAGATTAATAGGGGTATAAATAGTAGGAGAAAGTATTGTAAAAGGGGATCAGTTAATTAATGATCAATCAAGACAAAATTGCAATTTTTGTGATGACCTTATGGCAAGATATATTGTCAATTAGGGCCAAAACACTTAGTCATCATAGTGTTGACCGAGTCAAAAGTGTAACCTAAGCAGTGGCAGTGTCGACCGATTAGAAAATGGCAATAAGTATTACCTGAGTGATCATAGTAGCTCGAGTACATAGAGTATAGTATGTTTCCTAAGTGACAGCATAATGCTTGAGTGCCAGTGTATTTCCAGAATGGATTACTGGAATTGAGTGACAATTTTGGGCTGACCTAGCTTATATTGTTAAATGTTAATTTATCTTATGGAAGCTGACTTACAGTTATATTTGGTTTGGATAAGGTATAAATATTAATTATTTTGTTTATCCAAATTGTGTGTTAGAAAAGGTGTGTAAGAGCATGAATGTGAATATGAAGAAGCAGTTTGTTTAAGAGGCTACAATAGTATAAGGAACAACAGAGACTCATCCATCACAGTCAGGTGATTTTTTTATATCATTGGATCTTATTCAACAAATTAGATTTGCATTGAAGATCATCTACTGGTTCATCCTAATAGGTGCATCAGCAAAATCCTCTAACAAGGTGGACCTAATAGTCCTTTATAAATATCCTAACAGAGATGCATTACTTGATATTATTGTATCAAATCCTTTCACAAGGTGGACTTAACAGTCCTTATTGCTCCTAATAGAGAAGGCCATCATAAGTGGTCAATTGTAAGCTTTAACAGGCTAAATTTATACTGTAGTAATAAATCTTGTGGGTACCATTCCCACCCTAGTTTTAATTTCTATTTGGAAGGTTTCTGGGTAACCAAATATTGTGTCAACTATTGTGGATGTTTTATTTCTTTTAATTTCATGCTTGTAATCATATTAGATAATATAATATTGGGTTAAAAGGATTAAGTTTTATTGGTTCTTGATTCAACCCCCCCCCCTCTCAGTCACATAGACTCAAAATATTTCAAACAATTAGTATCAAAGCTTAAGGATCTCTTTACAGAAGTTTAACAACCTGAGAAAAGATCAGAGGCAATGGAAATATACATACTAGAGAAATCCATTGAAAATGAAAAGATAGATCTATAGGTGGCCATGGATCAGATCAAGAAAATAAAGGAGAAGATCTCTCTTTCCTTGAAAAGAAGAAAAGATTTAGCAGTACAGATGAATGACAAAAGTTACATAGATGAAAGAATTGACGACTTATGCAAAGAAAGAAGTTCAGAAGAAGCAGATGCAACAATTGAAGAGCTACTTGCAAAGAATCTCAATTTACATGAAGAAGTCAAAAAATTGAAAAGAGAACAAGAAATTCATTCATTCAGAATATGTGAAGTCATAGAACAAAAGAGTCAAGAAAAAAATGACAGAGAAATGGCACAAGAAGATAAAAGATTGCTGAGTACAAGATTAGAAGAAAAAGAAAATGAAATCCATCATTTTTCACTTCAGCAAGCATATATGATAAATCTACTCAATAATGTAAATCAAGAAGTTATAAATATGAGAACATAAAATGAAAGACTACAAAATGATCTCAATACTGAAAAATAGATCATGAGAGTATGATGAATTCATAAGGAAGCATGGATTAGTTGATAGAGAAAACTCAACTCATAAATCATGGACCGACTAGATTAGGTTATACTGAACAAGGTGAATCCTCATAGCAAGGAACTCAAAAGAATAGGAGACCTACTTGAAATCATTGTGAAAAGTTGGGCACACAAAAAAACAAGTGGGTAAGGAAATCTCCTGAAAGTTTAGATCAAAACAATGAAGGATCGAATGGCATCCAAAGCAGTGAATTGGGTGGATCTACCATCTCTGAATAAACATGCAAGGAGACCACTAGAACTATGCATACAAGACATCCTACATCAGTTCCAGACATGCAAGAAAGTCCAAATCCGCATATTGTTGCACTAGGACATATTATAGTTTTAACCAAGTCAAGATCTCAGTAACACTCGAGTTGCACAGTCTTAACCGAGTTAAGTAGGGTTGTATGGTTTTAAGGATATTGAAGTTATTGTTTGGCGAGCTTCATTTTGAGCTATGCCAACTACCATGCACAAAGTATTTAATGAAAAATCAATGGTAAAATCTCTTATAAAAATATGAATTGTAAGTGTTATTATTTACAAAGCTTTCAGTTTACAGAGTGATACAGTGCCTTAAGCGATTGAGAGAAAAATTGTATTCGAAAGTTGTAAGTTGCAAAGTTTTATCGAGCCTCCAAGCATAATGACATCCACATCAAGAAGAAAGGTTAAGAAGGGATCTGAGATGTTTGTCAGGAATGCAATTTGTGATCCTCCTAAGTTTAAGCTTCATCCAGTAGTTGCAGAAGAGATAGACCCGATGGGAGCTCATTCCCTAATTCCTCCTAGGGTATTATTAATCAATGACATTTGAGCCTTCTATCATTGCACAATTCAACAGCTTGGAACATTGGGAATGAAGAGTGCTTATATGATAAAATCTATGATACCAGAAGTCTAAAACCAGAGCATAAACATTTAGAAGTCAAGGGTTTGACTCACATCATATAGAATTTCCAGGTTAAGTGGATTAGGTTCATTCTGAGCCGTGTTCATGACATGCAGCTATCGCTAGAGAAACTTGTGAAGATCACAAAAACAATGATACATCATGTCATTGGTTATCCTATGTTGGACAAGTCCAAGGCTACCAAAACCCTACCCCAAGATTCCCTAGCTGAGAAGCCTCTTGCCGAGTGGGATGGAAGAGGCATGAGACTCAATGGAGTAACTGACATGGAATTGAAGTTTGGGATTCATGTTATTGCTCACAAAATCTACAGCTATATTAGACCTGACAATGTACCATGTGAGGCTATGGACTTGGCGTACAAGGTGGTCAAGAACAACCTCTTGTTTGACCTTGCCGATTTGCAGCTCATCCAATTGAGAAAGAACATGGAAAGCATCTGGGCATCTAAGACAAATCCATGTAAGTTTGGTTCACTTCTGGTTTGCATCTTATTTTTCATTTAGAAGTTATTCCCTTCCAAAGGCACAGTTGTTTGGAAGAAGGATAGACCAATTATATATCAGATAAATGAGTTTATAGCTGAGTTAGGAGACAATTTTGAGAGCATCATGGATGCATATTTTGAGGAATTCAGACAAAAGATGAAGAATAGGTATAGAATTCCTAAACAACTGGTTGAAGATCATAAGGATGATGTTTGTTTCCTAGTTGACTGTGATAATGTATATATTTAGGCAGTCAGACCTAGGGTAACTGTAAGGAAACTTAGGTGCGGAAACAACTTCCTACACTAATCTCTATAGGAAAGTATTGTGCAAATTATTTTAAATCCTTACAATTTCAGATTCGTTAACTACTTTAACAAAGATATTGTAGCCACATACCATGCATACAGAAAATAGAGAATGACACAATGATTTACCCTGGGGAAAACCTTTCGGTAAAAAACCCCAACACTCCAAAACCTGCACAATGTATTATCTTCAACACAATGGTTACAACACTCTTGCAATGGAAGTTCTTTCAGGAGACAATCGACACTCTAAGACAAATCTAGTAGCACCAGATCATACCAACAATACACTCTTTTCGTATCCTTTCCTGTAACCCTAAAAAACACTTATATCATGTGCTTTCCTTTTTAGGGCAACTTCTAAGGATAGCCATATTAGGGTTTTACCATTCTCTGAGAAAATAGGAACCCTAAAAAAAATTTCGGGCCGATGCCCTGAACCCCACGGTTGGGATCAAAGGAGGAAGAGTGTAAAGTACTCAACTTTATCAGTTGCCACATGTCTTGCATGTCTTCACCTATCATTGAAATCTCCTAGAAATAGCTCTTACATGTCATAGGAATCCGTCATAACTATTTCAGCCATGATCTCCTTACACACAATTCAAGATGTCAACACATCAAGTGGAGTGACACATCAACATGTAAACTAGACATGTACACTCACACTTAATTACATTATTTGCAAGAAAATACATTTTACAAAACAAATAATAAGAATAGGAATTATCCAAGGTTGAGACACCTTATTCCTAACAGTAGCATGGGTGAAACCTCTTGCATATGAGGTTAACATAGATGAGAGGAAGAACATAATTGAAGCTCTTGTGAATGAGCCTGTTGACCCCAAAGAACCTTACTTTGGTACATATGAAGAATCCAAAAGTATAATTTCAATAGAGATTGAGATTCCTAAAATTCTGAAAAGAGGAAAGAAAAGGATGGAACAGTTTGGAAAGAAGTATGGAAAGAATTCTCCTTCTATCTCCATAAGCCAGGGAGATGAAATCAAGATAGAAGATGATATATCTGAAAAGGAAGAGGAAGAAGTAGAAGTAGAGCCTCCTAATAAGAGAAAGAGGCTAATTGTCAAGAAAACACCTAAGGCCTCTACCCCTGTCCTCACAACCAGCAAACCAAGGAGATCAAGAAGTAAGCTCATATTACCTAAGGAAGATGAAGAAGAAGAAATCACATTCAAGAAGCCTCAGCCTACCTTTGAGAATAAAAGTGAAGCCTTAAGAGAAGGTAGTGGTTTGTGTTCTCTGAAATCTTTGAATTATGCCTCCATAATGAAGGATGAAAAGAAGCAAATTGAGGAAGCAGTTGTGGAAAAGATGACTAGATGGAAGTATGATCCATCTGAGTTGAATATTCATATGCCTGAAGACCTATTCCAAGAAGTATCTAACCCCTATAGCAATGCTATCCAAATAGAAAAATACATTAGACAAAAAACATTGAGGCAAATCATGCCTACTATGACAAACAAAGAGGTGAAAGAGGCAATGACTAGGTATGAAATCAATCACACTCCAAGGTTCAGGAGATTTTAGGTATTGAATAAGAAGATAGAGGATGTGGTGCAGGAAGCTACAAGCATATGGAAGATAGTATTAGAAATAAAATAAGAATACAAGACTAAATTACCAAGTTCAGGACACAAGGAGAAGAATAATGATGTAGATTTACCTGAGGTGGAATCCATTGAAGTATCCAATGCAGAGAAGATAGAAGTAGAGGTAATGACATCTCTACCACAATCACCTATTCATGTCATCCTATCTTTGAGCAAAGATAAGTCTACTGAATAAACATCAGGACTAGTAGGAACCGAGCACCAAGCTCCACCTACTATAGGGCCAAGCCTGACTGAGTCACAGAAGGTAACTGTAGACATTCCTTCAGTAAGAATAGATGCTACTTTTGATTCATACCCTACAGTTGGTGCAACACATGTCAATGAACTATTCCAACTAAATACTAAGGAGAAAATAGAGGAAGGAAAGGAAGTAGATGATAGTGGAAAAGGTAAGGAAATTGTTCCTTCACCCAATCTGAAGGACAGTGGAAAAGGAAAAGAAACAATCACTGATCATATAGATCTTGAGAAAGACATTGTGATTCCAAATTGGGATCTATCCAATCTATCAGTAGAGAAAATGGACACACTAGGGGAGCTTTGGAAGAAAAGAGCCACAAACCAGAAGCTCCAATTAGAGAAGATGAGGAAAAAAGTGTTGGAAGACTTCAAAGGTATATTCCTATATCCACTAGAAGTAGAATTAAATGAGAGTTATTCAATTATGGACCAACTTGTAGACACAGTTCACAAGTTTAATAAAGATTTAAATGGTCAAGAAAAACTACTACAGAAGGAAAAAAGAAAGTTGTAGAACAAAGTCCTAGAGAATGTTGCAAGAAAGATTGCAATTGACCAAGTCAAGCTAAATTCTCTCATTAGCTCTCTAGAAACTACAATAAATATTGTTACTTCATTATTTGTTAACTTAAGTGATACTTCAAATTTCACAATGGAAATCAAGACAAAGATGACAAAGGTTGATACAGATCTAAAGGAAAGTGCAAATTAGTTGGCACTTAACCCGAGTTCAAGCTCAACACATTTTGTGAAAATTAAGTATCCGAAAGACATACAGGATGAATTAATAAGGGAAAAAGAAAGGAAAAGAGAATAACTCACAGCCATGTAGAGCCAACTCCTTCCACACATGGATGTTATGCAGAAGCATATAGCTCATTCTTAGACTCTCATTCATGACAACAATTTTTCAGTTGCAGAAACTATGATGGAGCTATCAGCCGAGTTACAGATAGAGTTACACATAATGAAGGTGTTACATGATAATTGGGACATACTTTGTCTCAAATTTTGAAGGTACATAGTGATTTCCTATCCTATTTTGGTATTATCATATAGATATATTTTGGTATTTGTGTCATAAATAAGGGAGAAATAGGATATAGGAAAGATATATAGGAAATATGTATAAGAAAGATGTATATAGGATCTACAGGTACATAAGATTAGAAGGGAAGTGATATATATAAGTGCTACAAAAATCATTTAAAAATAAAAATAAAAATAAAAAGAAAGTGAGTTGTAACCGAGTCACAGAGATAGTGTCAAAACCTGAGCATATGGTAAGGGGGAGTTTTGAATCTGAGAAATTTTTGAACATGATAAGTGTTGTTGGTCACTAATGCCAAAGGGAGAGATTGGTGACCTTATGGAAAGACATATTGTTAATTATTTCCAAAACACTTAGTCATCACAGTATTGACCGAGCCAGTAATGTAACCCGAGCAGTGGTAGTGTCGACTGAGCAGATAGTGGTAATCAGTATTACCTGAGTAATCACAGTAGCCTAAGTACACATAGTATAGTATGTTTCTTGAGTGACAACATAATTCCTGACTGCCAGTGTATTTCCAGAATGGATTACTGGACCTGAGTGATAGTTTTGGGCTGACCTAGCTTATATTGTTAAATGTTAATTTATCTTATGGAAGCCCACTTATAGTTGTATTTGGTTTGGATAAGGTATAAATATAAAGTATTTTCTTTATCCAAATTATGTGTTTGAAAATATGTGTAAGAGAATTAATGCAAATATGAAGAAGCGGTTTGTTTAAGAGGCTACAACAGTATAAGGAACAATAGAGACTCATTCATCATAGTCAGGTGATTTGTTTATATCAATGGATCTTATTCAGCAAATCAAAGTTGCATTGAAGATAATCTATGGGTTCATCCTAATAGGTGCATCAAAAAAATCCTCTAACAAGGTGGACCTTGTTAATCCCTAAGTTTTGTTGATGATTAGTGACCAACACTTATTCATTTACTTAGGCAGTTTTAGTTGGTTATCACTGTGGCCAAGATAAACTTTCAAGGCCGAGCAACATTACCGAGCAATTTTTTAGGTTTCCCAGTTACATCATGCCGAGCCGAGTAGAATATTAAGTGTCGAGCGACAGAGATGTTAAGTGCCAAGAAGAACATTTTTTGCATACATGTCAGGATTCATTCAAAAATTGATGTGAAATGTTTAGGCCGACTTGTATGAGCTTTGGGCTGATTTATTATTTGTCTAATGAGTTAATTACACATTTAATTGTTTTATACTATGTATGGCATGGAGCCAATTAGAAAATTAGAATGCCTTGGGGGCATAAATAATAGATCTCGATGCCAGATCCGTAAAGACATATAAGATTTCTCATAACCCTAGAAAAAGATACAGATAAAGAGATACTGTGTGTGAGAGAAGGGTTGTTGCTCATGAAAGATGAATAGTGAGTTATTTTGAGAAGAATCCTAGATCAAGCATAATGACAGAGTAGTGAAAAGTAGAGTAAAGACATATCAAATTGTGAGATCACAGAAGGTATTGGAATGAGCAGATCCGTCATCAGCATCTGAGTGCATAAAAAAGGATCACTACTTGAAACATTATAACAAGTGTATCTGGTGAAATCTCTTAACAGAGTGGTTCTAGAAGACTATTTTAAATCTCTTAGCTGAGTGCTTACTTTACTGTAAGTTGAAATCCTTTGACAAGGTAGATTGTAATGATCTTTAGTTCTTAACCGAACAAACCTTTAACCAGGTAGATTGCATTTTGTAATCAAACTCTTGTAGCCCTAACAGGAACACTTTATTACTGCAGTAGTGAATATTTTTTTGGGTGTCATCCCCACCCCAGTTTTACCTATTTGGTTTTTTGTGTTACCAAAATTTTGTGTTATGAGTTATATATTTCATGTTGTGGATACTATCTGATGTTAGGTTAAATTCATATATGTATGAATGTGGATCAATTTGTTTTAAGTGATTAAGTTTTAAGATCTGATTCACCCCCCTCTCAGTATCTTGCTTTCCCATTATTGTACTTCCAACAATTGGTATTAGAGCACAGTTCACCTACAAAATATTTTAATCAACTTGTGAGTACAGATCTTGAGATGGAGGTTTACAAGTTGGATAAATTCATTGAGAATCAGAAGATCGAGATTCAACTAGCATTACATCAACTTGAGATAGAAAGACAGGAATTGAAGAAATCATTGACAACTAGGAAAGATTTGGCCAAACAAATGAATGATACTCATTACCAGGAAGATGACACTACAAATCTATTTCAGAATGGAGATTCTACTGAGAGCGATGCAGCAATTGCAGATCTACTAGAAAAGAACAATGTACTATGTGAAGAAGTTAGAAACTTGAAAAGAGAAAAAGAAATGCAGATAGTGAGACTATGTGAAGTAGTGGAGCAAAAGAAGAAAGCTGAAGATGACAAAGCTATGGCAGAAGAAGATAAAGGAGTGATAACTGTTAGACTTGATGAAAGGACACATGATGTGCAAATGATGACAATCAATTAGGTTGACATGGAAAATCAACTGCTACTTGCAAATCAGGAGATTAGTAGGAAAGATATGGAAATGATGAATATGAGATCTCAGAACAATCAATTGAAAGATGATTTGATATCTGAGAAGGAACTTAATGGAAGGTTAAATAAACCTAATGAAGCTTTGACTCATTTTGAGAATCTGATGGAAGCATCAAGAAGACCAAAAGATTCTTCTAGATTATATCACACTAAACCAAATAATTCTACTGAGAAAGGAGAATCATCTAAGAATGGTGAAAGGAGGAATGCAAAGACAAAGCACAACAAGCCTGTTTGCCACCACTATGGAAAACTAGGTCATAGAGAAAACATTTTTCGAAGCAAGAAAGGTAAGTCCAATCCTAAACCTAAGTTCAATGGTTACTATTTTAATTCCAAGAAATTTGGACATAAAGCACATGAATGTTGGGCTGAAGCAAGTGATGCACCTCCAGAACTAAGATTTAATGGTTATTGTTACAAGTGTTAGAAACATGGTCATAAAGCAGAAGACTATAGATCCAATGCTAAACAACAATGGACATCAAAGACACAAACAAAAGCACCTAGGAAAGGAAACACTTACAACTGGGATTATAATACAAGGCAGAGTTGTCATTATTGTGAAGAATATAGACATGCACCTAAATATTTCTTAAAGAAACATTTCAAAGGAAAATCTAAGAGTTGGATGAATGGAAGCCTAGTCTATTTTAGTTGTTTGATGATAGGTCACACTAAGAGAGAGTGTAGGACAACAGTTCCTGCTCCTACTGTTGAAGAAATAAGAGCACAAATGAACCAACCATGGGTAAGGAAAACATAGCTGAGCAGCATTGAAACCACTGAAGCCGAGGTCACCCAATCCAATGGATCAGGTGATCACACCATCTCTAACTAAGCAATAGACGTATGTAAGGAACTGCATTTAAATTTCAAATCTTACATCAATTCCTAACATATAAATGTGCCAAAGTCCATATCTGCATGTGTTGAGATGCACTAGGACATGTTTCTGACAAGTGTCGAGAAGAGTTAACTGCACTATAGGTGCCAAGTTGGTTGGCCGAGTAAGTTGTTTGATGGTCGAGTATGGTAAGCCGAGTGGTATGAAAGTTGTTTTAGTCGGCCAATGACAGTTGGCTTGCACTAACCTTATGGGCAGAATATTTATTGCTTACCTACTTTGACCTTTTGAGTCTATATAAGGACAAACAATTTATTCTTCATTTTACCTTGCAATTTTTAGAATTCATAGAGTGATCAAAGAAGTTGTAGAATTGATCTTAGTAAAGTTTATTTTGAAAAACTCGTTATCATGTCGTCGGCAACCCTAAGTTGAAAAGTGCAAAGTGTTACTTATCGAGGTACCCTGTTCTTCATTTTTGAACCCTAATTTCAGAGATTATGGCTGCAAGTTCTTCCGCACCAGTCAAAGGAATGGAGGAGGAGCTGAAACAAATTAAGCTAGTAAGAAGTTATGTGATGTTGAATTCTTCACAAAGGATAATCTACAGGCCATAGAGAAATTGCAATTAGACTTAAAGTCAACTGGAAGTTCACTGAGTATGGATGCTAGCACTAGCTCCTTACATTTTAACAGATTGACTTATACACAAAGGAGGATAGCCAAGCTCATAGCTGAAGATGGTCAGATAAGGACCAAATTGATTACTATCTAGACAAACCTGATACCTCATCTAGAGGTAATTTAGAAAGAAATTTCATCTACAAAAGAATTGGTTAAGAGAAATTTGTCTCTCTCCACTGTAGAAAGTTTAGTAAGTCTAGCTGCCGAGCTAGAAGTCAAATTAGAGGTTATGAAGTCTATTAAGGACAGTTGGGACACTGCATTTGCGTCCACCTTACAACTTCATAAATAATTTTTGGATAATTATAACTTGACCCCACCTGCAATCAATGACAAAAAATAGGGGGAATCTGACAGGACTGACAGGGATACAACATAAGCAGATCAGTACAGGTATCAATGTAAATATTTTTTTTGGAGGCATGTAAATTTTTGTATGTAGTATGGTGTACATTCCTAGAGGGATTACATTGTGTACTTAGGAAACATTTTGGATGGGACAAATGGAAAGAAATGATAAGTGTGTTTTTGCCAGTAATATCAAAGGGGGGGATTGTTAATCCCTAAGTTTTGTTGATGATTAGTGACCAACACTTAGTCATTTACTTAGGTAGTTTTAGTTGGTTATCACTGTAGCTGAGCTAAACATTCAAGGTTGAGAAACATTGCCGAGAAATTTTTTAGGTTGCCAAGTTACATCATGCCGAGCCGAGTAGAATATTAAGTGTCGAGTGATAGAGATGTTAAGTGCTAAGAAGAACAATTTTTGCATACATGTCAGGATTGATTCAAACTTTGATGTGAAATTTTTAGGCCAACTTGTATGAGATTTGGGTCGACATATGTACGCATTTATTATTTTTCTACTAAGTTAATTACTCATTTAATTATTTTATACTATGCATGGCATGGAGCCAATCAAAAAATCAGAATGCCTTGGGGGTATAAATAATAGATCTTGATCATTGATCTAGATCTCGCTGCCAGATCCGTAAAGACTTATATGCTTTCTTCTAACCCAAGAAAAAGATATAGATAGAGAGATAGTGTGTGTAAGAGAAGGATTTTTGTTCATGAAAGATGAACAGTGAGTTATTTTGAGAAGAAGCCTAGATCAAGCAGAATGACAGAGCAGTGCAAAGTAGAGTAAAGACATATCAGATTGTGAGATCACAGAAGGTATTGGAAAGAGAAGATCAATCATCAGGATCTGAGTGCATAACAAAGGATCACTACTTGAAACATTATAACAAGTGTATCAGGTGAAATCTCTTAATAGAGTGGTTCTAGCAGATTGTTTTAAATCTCTTAGCCGAGTACTTACTTTACTGTAAGTTGAAATCCTTTGACAAGGTAGATTGTAATGATCTTTAGTTCTTAACTGAACAGACCTTTAACCAGGCAGATTGCATTTTGTAATCAAACTCTTATAGCTCTAACATGCACACTTTATTGCTGTAATAGTGAAGATTTTTGTGGGTGGCATCGCCACCCCAGTTTTACCTATTTGGGTTTTTGGGTTACCAAAATTCTGTGTTATGAGTTATATATTTCATGTTGTGGATACTATCCGATGTTAGGTTAAATTCATATATGTATGAATTTGGATCAATTTGTTTTAAGTGATTAAGTTTTAAGATCTGATTCACCCCCCTCTCAGTATCTTGCTTTCCCATTATTGTACTTCCAACAGACCTAACAGTCCTTTATAAATCTCCTTACAGAGTTGCATTACTTGATTGTATTGTATCAAATCCTTTCACAAGATGGACCTAACAGTCCTTATTTCTCCTAACAGGGTGGGCCATCAGAAGTGGTCAATTGTAAGCTTTAACAGGATAAATTTATACTACAGTAATAAATCTTGTGGGTACCATCCCCACCCCAATTTTACTTACTATTTGGAAGGTTTCTAGGTAACCAAATATTGTGTCAACTATTGTGGATATTTTATTGCTTTTCATTTCATGCTTGCATTCAGATTAGATAATCTAATATTGGGTTAAAAGGATTATGTTTTATTGGTTCCTAATTCACCCCTCCCCTCTCAGTCACATTGACTCAACATATTTCCAACATTTTGATCTAGAATTTTGTATTTGATTTTTAGTAGCCTGAGCAAATACTGAATGTACTAAAGCAATATTGATTAAAGCAATATATTTGGAGTCCCTTCTACATGTTCAATTGTCTTCATATGTATGCTTTGAATTGTTATGAGTTTGATCTATAAGGAATTTCAAATTCATGAATTTATAAGGCAAATTATGAAATTTATTTTAAGGTTATTTCTAAGGGGAGTGTACTTCCTAAGAACAGGATTCAAGGGGTTTAAAGATTACATATAAATTTGATGAATTGGTAATTAAGTTGTAGAAATTAAGTTGTAAGGCATCTTGATTTTTCATGGGCTTCAATTGGTTTTCACTAATCTAGTGTGGTGGAAGGGAATTCATATTGACTCTATACCCTAGGATTCAACACTGGTCAGGATTAGGGTTGCATGAAAACATTTAAAGAATAACCAAAATTTACTTTACATTTTTCATATCTGCATGTATAATATCTGTGTGTAAGGCACATATCCACTGTGTGGTTTGTTGAGGAATAGTGAACCAAGCAAGGTACACCCACCTGCATTTGTGGAGCTCAAAGTGTAGGAGGATTTACTCCTTGTTAGTTGGACTTTTACCTGATAGAATCATTAATTGGGTAGCATAGAGTAAAGCATTGCTATTGTACCAGACTCTAAAGGAAAAAGTGCCAACAGATTGCCGACTCTACTAGGGACTTCATGGAACATGTGAAGTTTAAAAGGTTTTCCTTGAAACTCTTGTTTTATCTTGTTAAAATTTTGAAAATCATAGTTGTATGTTGTTATCTCATTGGATTATACTTTGTTAGTATTTTCAAAGTGAATCCTCGTATCATTTCCCAACAAGGTTTGGGTGGAGAATCCGAGTTATTGGTTTTAGTGTTTCTAAGAGAAACATTAGCAGATCAAGTCTTTTGGGGATTTAATTTTGGTAAAGATGAGAAACACAAGGGCATACAAGAAGAAACACAACGAGCTATGTTAGAGGGTGAGCTCCCTAAAGCTCCCAAAAGGAATTGGTCGAAGAAGGGAGAAACTAGTAATGATTCTTCTTAGAAAGCTAGGTTTGGAGGTCCAAGTCAACCCCTAGGTACTATCATAGAGAAAAGTACTAATGCTTCCTTGAGTTTTGAATCTAGTAGTGTGGGTTACTTTGATACTTTGTATGACACCCCTGTACAAGAGAGTACATCATAGAAAAAATGAATAATCCAAGTCCAATACAAGGGGAAAATTTTAAAAAAAAAGGATAGAAGTGGGGATTCTCAACATGCTAGGTCCCCAAACATGGGGATTTTTTCTTCAAATCTAATGGATACCCCTTATATGTGAGTTGAGGACAAAAGAGAGGATGATTTGATAAATTTACATGACTCCTTGAGCTCTGATATATAAGAAGTTTATGGGGATTTTGATATTTTAAAAAGGGAATTGAAGGAAGAAATGCTTCTCAAACAAAGAAATGAGAAGGATAGAGAGGAACAAATTATAAATGCCATTACTGAAAGAGAAAGTTTGAAGAAAAGTATTGCCCAATTAAAAAAGGCAAATTAGGGTTTGAAAGAGGGATTCAAGGGTTTGAATCAAGAATTTTTTTTTGATGTGAGTGCCATGAGGAGAGAATGTCAAGAGAGAGAATATTTGTTAAACAAAAAGGATCTCAAGGATGAGGGCCATGTATTGCGGTAGGTTCTTACTTATGAAAGGAAAAGGCCTCCAAAGGTTCAAGTTTCTCTACAAGACCCACTAGCAACCAAAGCAAGCCAGATAGTTGTTGATAAGGGAAAAAAATTTATTGGCATAAGAATTTATGAACCTAAAAAAGGAGTATCTCAGGATCATTTCTCACTTGATTGTTAGAAACACTGAGGGGGGGAGGGGGTGAATCAGTGTTTGTCTATTTATTACTTTTTAGAAACTTAAAAATAAATCAAACATACATTCAATGAAGCTTAACATAAGAAATCATAACACATGATATGATTATGGGGAAACCTTGATTAGAGGAAAATTCTGGTGGGAATTAGTACCCACAAATATTGTACTAGTATAATGAACCTATTAAAGTTCCTTTGCCATGTTAGAAGCAGTCTTTACAATGCAAGTACAATGACCTGGTTAAAGGCCTAACCCTATTAGGAGTCCTTTACAAAACCCTGTCAAAGGTATATGGCTCACTGCCTAGGCTCACTGCCCAATAAGATGAAGGCTACAACCTTCTGATAGTTGATATACACTATATCAAAAGTGAACTACTGTGATGACACTACTGTCTGATCAGTTCCATGTATGCGTGCATGCTCTTACTCTCTTAAAGAGCTTTATCTCATACTGACTTCATCATACTTCTCTTCTATATCTTTCTCTTGCATATTATTCTTCACTTGTAACATAACTTTACATTACATACTTATATGTTCATACACTAATAGACACGACCCAAAATAAGACTTATGGTTGGCCCTAAAACATAATACACAATGCTTTCGAGAAAGTAAGCTTAAGCGTGTTTACAACAATACTAATTACATCATTACAAAAATATAATCAAAGGCGCTTGGCCATTACATAACAAAATAATTCACGCTGATCAAAACACTAGTCAGCTTCCATTCTCTGTCTTCTAGACTGCTGGTGTACTGATCTGTCTATAACTTATTTGTACTATCATGTCATACCATGTGTGTCTAAACTTAGTATTTAGAGATCACGTAGAACATATATTTGAATGCGCATACTTTGATTTGATCTCTTGCATGTACGCTGATGTGTTGATTGTTGTATATCTTTGTCTGCCCTTTTTCCATACTTAGTCATTTTATCTTCTAAGTTATCTTTGATAGAAACTTAATATGAATTTGTTGCCATGATGACAACATAAAAATAGTCATATGTCCTCTAGGAGTCAACTTGCCAACAATCTCCCCCTTTGTTATTTATGGTAACAAAGGAATGTGGCCAAGTTTCCCAAAATGACCTAACACAAAAAATAACTGGATATCATAACATCTTTTACATATATACATATACTACTCTCCATATATATGTTGGAGATTTGATTCTAAGCAGATGATTGATTGTATGTTTGTCATTGATGACAACATATAATACACAGTAGCAATTCTGTATGTACTTATCAGAATGATGACATGAAGACTTGCGTGGTTAGATACATATTGTTGACATGTTTATTATGTTATGTTCATACATGCAAATTCAGATATGATGTTTTAGTCAAGTTGTGTAATTCTGTTATTAGCAGTTACAGTTTTGGAAGAGCATCTATTCAGAGCTGATGTATGTAACATGTTTCTTCAGTTGCACCTATCTTCAGGATATGCATGTGTATATTCATGATTAGTTATGAGTTGATGATATTCATCTAAAGGTGCCAAAAGTGTTTTAAGAGGATTGCTAAGTTAGAGATAAATTGGTGAGGCCGACTTAGTGAAGCATCGCGTCTATTCAGTTTATACTTACGTGGTTGTAATTATGCTTGCGTGCTTAGTAGAGCCGACAAGGATGTTATGAAGAGTTGTCTTACAGGTCCTGTGATCTCATACTTTAAGAAAGATACTTATAGAAAGTCAATTGTGATATGCCAAGTGTGAATGATACAAAAAGAGAAGAAAGATGTACAAAGTAGATTATCAGAGTTGGTTCATTCATCAAGAGTCTATGTGAAGAAGTGAAATATTTTAATACACTAAAACTGATCAAGATAGCAGGTCTACTCTATAGTTCATCATCAGATATAGTGCATATCTATTATATAGAAGGTTGTAGCCTTCACCATCAAGCAGTGAGATTTTGGACAATGAGTCCACCACCCCTAATAGGGTTATTTGTAAAAGACTCCTAACAAGGTCTGACCCTTAACCATGTCACTATACTTATTGTATTTTAAAGTACAACTCCTAACAAGGTTGAAATATCTTCTAACAGGGATTACTATAAACAAGTATAGTTCATTGTGGGTGTTAAATCCCACCAGGGTTTTTACCATTTGGTTTCCCCATAATCAAATTGTGTGTTGTGTACTGTGTTATCTGATTAAGCATTTACTTTGTTGTATTCTGAAGTTAAAGAAGAAAAAGAATTAAAGTTATTGATAACTGATTCTCCCCCCCCCAAGTTATCCTTTAAGACTATTCTAACAATTGGTATCAGAGCCAAGTGCTTTGGAGAAGAAGCCTAATAGCTTAAGGTAGATCATATGTCTTACTTCAGAAAAGAAAGCCCTAAGTTCAATGGAGAAAATTATCTGGATTGGAAAAAAAAATGATAACACATCTACAGTGTGTTGGCTTTGAGATCTTTGAAATTGATACACAAGAAGTTGTAATTCCATCTCTGAAAGACCTTGCAAAGGATGATGCTACTAACAGAAAAAAGGATATATTTACCAATAATGCAATTGCTAAAGAATCCCTAATCAGTGCCTTATCTGACAGTGAATTTTTTGAGATCAGGAAAATTGACAGAGCATATACCATATGGAAGTATTTAGAAGATATGTTTGAAGGATATATTCAAGCAAAGAATGCATGCAGGAAGACATGGAAAAATAAATACAACAGTCTCAAGATGTTACCTGAAGAGAACATTAGAGCTTACAATCAGAGGATAAATGAAGCAGTCTCTAGAATCAGAAACAATGGTGGAGATATATCAGAAGAAGACATAATGGACAAGTTGCTAACTACTTTAACATTTGACTATGAAAACAAGATAAGTATTTTAGAAGAAACCATGCAATTCTCATAGGACTTCAAGAGAGAGACTTTGATCAGCAAAATCTCTACATTTGAGATATCAAGATTGAAGACTGAACCTAAAAGTGAAACAACTTTCAAAGCCTCGGTCCATGGTAAGAAATCCTTACACATCTCAAGTCATAATGAGAAAGAAGAAGTTGATGAAGAACTAGAAGAAATCATTGCTATGATTTCTAGAAGAGAAAAGAAAGGAAAAGGAAAATATGAAGGAAAAATTCAATTCAAATGTTTTTCATGTAACAAGATTGGTCACTTTGCATCTACGTGTCCCACAAGAGTCAAGAAGTTTAGATCTGATTACAAACCCAAATATAAGAAGGAATGTTATCATGCTGAAGAAGGTGTAACTGATGAAGATTCAGGAGAAGATGAAATTGGTTTCGTTGCCCTTAGAGACATGGAAAGGTTGCTTGAGGAAATGGAGATTGAAGATGAAAAAGAAGAAAAAGAATTAGCCTTAATTTCCAAAGCACACATCAGAACTGATTGGATCATTGATAGTGGATGCTCCCATCATATGACAAGTGAAAAAGATAGATTTGTTCATTTAGACAAATACAAAGGAGGTATGGTTAGATTTGGAGATAAAATTCCTAAATGTATCATAGGCAGAGGTTCTATCACTTTGGATGGAAAAAACAAGACAGATGATGTTCTATATGCTGATGGATTACATCATAACTTGTTGAGTGTTGGACAACTATTTGACAAAGGTTATCATTTGGAGTTCAAAGACAACAAGTGCATCATTAACAACAAGGATGGATACATGATTGCATCAGGCTCTGAAATAAAAGGTAATGTTTTTCAGCTCAATTCTGATGTAAGTTGTTTTGTTGCAAAGGTGGATGACAGTTGGTTATGGCATAAGAGACTATGTCATATCAATTTTGATAATATAGTAAAGATCAATAATGTCAAGGCAGTTAGAGACCTACCAAGTATTGCAAGGCTAGTTGACACAATATACAAGGAATGTGTTATGGGTAAGCATGTAAGGAGATCCTTTAGAAGCAAGCAGAACTCAGTTGAGAACAAATTAGACCTAGTGCATATAGATTTGTGTGCTCCTACCCAAACAAGATCATACTACGGAGAAAGGTATTTCATTTTATTTGTTGATGACATTATCTTTGGAGGTAATGACAAGCTCAGTACATCATTTGCAAAAGAAATGCAGAATGAATTTGAAATGAGTATGATTGGTCCTATAAAATAATTTTTGGGATTGAATGTAAAGAAAATAGATAAAGGTATATTCATTAATCAGTCAAAATATGTGAAGGAAATACTGAAGACTTTCTAGATGGATGACTATAAGCCAGTATGCACTCCCATGATAATAGGAAGCAGGATTTCAAAAGATGATGATTCCACAACAGTTGATAAGGCATTGTACAAATCTATGATTGGTAAACTCATTTATCTAACTCAATCTAGACCTAACATATCTAATGCAGTTGGCATTGTTGGTAGATTTGCAGCTGAACCCAAGCAAAATCACTTAATGGAAATCAAGAGGATATTCAAATATCTAAAGGGAACTATAGACTATGGTTTATGGTATCCTAAATTAGAGAATGTAAGACTTCATGTGTATATAGATGTAGATTGGGCAGGTTGTATTGATGATAGGAAGAACACTTCAGGAGGAGCAGTATTTCTTGGAGATAGATTGGTTTCTTGGATAAGAAAGAAGCAGAACTGTATTTCTCAGTCAACAGCAGAAGCTGAATATGTTGCAGCAACACTAAATTGTTCAACCATGGTTTGGATCAAGCAGATGGTTAAAGACTTTGACATTCAGGTTGTTATCCTATTGTTATTCATTGTGATAATACTAGCACTATCAACATGTTTAAGAACCCTGTGATGCACACAAAGACAAAACACATAGAGATCAAGTACCATTTCTTAAGAGAAAAGGTTGCAGACAAAGAAGTTAAATTGGACTATGTGAGCACAAAATAATAGTTGGAAGATATTTTCACAAAGCCCTTATCAAAGGATACTTGTGAGTATCTCAGGGAGAAGTTAGGAGTAATTCCCTCTCTTGAGTCTATTTAGAAGAAGCAGCAAGAACATCAGTCATTAAGTGACTGATGAATGGTTGACTACTCTACTTCTGGAGTAGTACCTATGCCTAAAGATCTATGGCACCCTTTGCCATTAATGTCAAAGGGGGAGTATATAGTAAGAGGGAGTATGTACTAAGGGGGAACATATACTCTGGGGGAGTATATACATGGAACAAAAACACAGTCAGAGGAACTGTAGTATTTTTGAGAAATATTTGATGAGGATATTGAGAAGATTGTAAAAGAAAGAGGTCACCATAAATAGAGGATGTTTTTGATATCATATGTTGCCATCAATGTCAAAGGGGGAGATTGTTGGAGATCTTATTCTGCGAAGATGATTGATTGTATGTTTGTCATTGATGACAACATATAATACATAGTAGCAATTCTGTATGTACTTATCAGAATGATGACATGAAGACTTGCGTAGTTAGATACATATTGTTGACATGTTTATTATGTTATGTTCATACACGCAGATCTAGATATGATGTTTTAGTCAAGTTTTGTAATTCTGTTATTGGCAGTTATAGTTCTGGAAGAGCATATGTTCAGAGCTGACGTATGTAACGTGTTTCTTGAGTTGTGCCTATCTTCAGGATATGCGTGTGTATATTCATGATTAGTTATGAGTTGATGATATTCATCTAAAGGTGCCAAACATGTTTCAAGAGGATTGCTAAGTTAGAGATAAATTGGTGAGGCCGACTTAGTGAAGCGTTGCGTCTATTCAGTTTATACTTACGCGGTTGTATTTATGCTTGCATTCTTAGTAGAGCTGACAAGGATGTTATGAAGAGCTATCTTATAGGTCCCATGATCTCATACTTTAAGAAAGATACTTATAGCAAGTCAATTGCGATACGCCAAGTGTGAATGATGTGAAAAGAGAAGAAAGATGTACAGAGCAGATTATCAGAGTTGGTTCATTCATCAAGAGTCTATGTGAAGAAGAAGTGAAAGATTGTAATACACTAGAATTGATCAAGACAACAGGTCTAATCTACAGTTCATCATCAGATATAGTGCATATCTTTTATACAGAAGATTGTAGCCTTCACCATCAAGCAGTGAGCTTTTGGACAGTGAGTCCACCACCCCTAACAGGGTTATTTGTAAAAGACTCCTAACAAGGTTCGACCCTTAACCAGGTCACTATACTTATTGCATTGTAAAGTACAACTCCTAACAGGGTTGAAATATCTTCTAACAGGGATTACTATAAACAAGTATAGTTCATTGTGGGTGTTAATTCCCACTGGGGTTTTTACTATTTGGTTTCCCAATAATGAAATTGTGTGTTGTGTACTGTGTTATCTGATTAAGCATTTACTTTGTTGTATTCTGAAGTTAAAGAAGAAAAAGAATTAAAGTTATTGATAACTGATTCACCCCCCCCTCTTAGTTATCCTTTGGGACTATTCTAACAATATACACATTCTATATTACTCCCCCTTTGACATTAATGACAAAGGTGTACAAAAACTTGTAAGTTCCAAGATACTTACTCCATGTAGACTTCAGGGTACACAATCTAAAGAGATTGTACCTCTTTCTGCCAAAATAATTTCATTGCATCAACTGTCTATAGATGCACCCATAATGCATATGTCAGCTTCTCCATCTTTATCAGATCCATGCAAGGACCTTCATCATATGTCACAATGGTAGCATCAATCTGTTTGATGTTCTTATTTAGGACTGCTATAGAGGGCGCAAGTGCATTTCTTAACTGAGTTTGTCTGACTCTTATCTTGCTGATCTCCAACTTAGCCTTTTCAATTTTGTCTAACTAACCTTGATAGACATTGTTACATATGTTCATATCTTGGGTGGATGTTTTAACTAATTTTCTGATAGTGTCCACCATGATCTCTGCCTCTTCTATCTTCTTGATATGTTCAGAGGTGAACTTCACTCTGTCCATGTAGTTTGCTATGACTCTCTTTCCCTTAACTACCAATTCTTTCAATATGGATTGCCCAATCTTTAAATATTTTAGGTCTAAGGTAAAATTCTTTACCAATTCATTCAGTCTCTCCTTTTTATATTCATCTTCTACAATTCTAGTAGCTAAGTCTACTAGGCTTCTAAAATGTGATTTGAAGTTTGTTAGAATGTTGTCCACAACTTCAACTGATTGAACTTTGGCTACTTTCTTGTCTGCAGGCACTAAGCCATTCAACATGGTTACTGATTCCAAAAAGTGAGGGTTCCTCATCACTTGTTTCTCTTTTTCTTTTTCCATAGCTAGCGTGCTGATCTTCATTAAGTCCTCTTCTCCCCATGCATCTAGACTTGCTGAATCAAGAGTTAACCTTGACAACAATGAAGTGGATGGTTGAGTGGATGGTGAGAATATAGTATTCTGACTGGTATCCATACATTCACTTTTTACTGGTATCTCTTTGACTGGTGTCACATTATCTTGAGTATCTTTCTCTTCATTCAAGTCAGTTGGCTCATTGGAGGGAACTCTATCTTGTTGTACAGATGTTTCATCGGTGCACATCTCTTTAGTGCTTACAAATGCTTTATCAACTTTGTCCATGTCTTTGTCAGATGCTGTCATGGATATCTTGATATTATCAACCACTATAGTATCTTCTGAGTCTTTTGCTATATCAGAAGCTATTGTCACTGAGGGCACTAAAACCTGTGGACTTTTTATAGGTGCTATCTAAATCACTAGATCTGTAACCTATTTGGGAGGAGCTGGAGTTACCTTTTTAGTAGGCGTCATTGATGGATACATGTGTCTATCCATAAACACTTGTGCAAATGCCTTTTCAGTTTCTTTACCTATCTACTCATACTCTTTGTTCATAATCTGAAGAGTTCTTGTCTTGGTTTTGAGATGAGGCTTCACCAGATCTAATAGAATTTCCTTCTCATCATGTGAGCATACATGGAGAAGATTATCCAATGATTCTTCTCTTATCCTCATGTCTTCCTCAATTGCATGTCTCTTCATGATCTCTAGTATGTTCCATAACTTATCTGGTATCACTATTTTGAGTTCAAGAACTGACTTCTTAAACTTAATCATATGAGATATGATCATAGAGTGTATCTCAGTTTTATCAATATCTTGAAACTTGTCATACACTTTTGCAATTGTATCTAGTCTGCCTTCATTCACAATCCTATTCCTTGAGGATGGTTGATTTGTGGGCGCTTGCTTCCTTCCTCTAGACTTCTTGCTTGGTATAGAAGGTGGTGATGAGTCTAGGTCAATGGTGGTAGAGGTCGCAGAGGTGCTCTCCTCATTCTTTTTCTTCTTCTTCTTCTGAATTTCGTCAGTCTTCTCAATTTTTGCTTATGCATGAACTTTCTCAAGTTCTTTTGCAATCTTGGCTTTGTCTAAATCTTCTCATGTGACCCCATGAATTTTTAGAATGTTAGATGTAATTCTGGATGCCTTCCTTTTGTTATCAGCACTGTGTAAGATAGTATCAACTTCATTAGTCTTCTCTCTGTAAGTTCCCCACCTTGGCTCATTAGGATCTTTGGGCGCAGACAATAGAACTTTTGCATATCCTTCTAACACATGTTCCTCCACTTCATAACCAAGAGGATGAATCCTTTTGGTTCTAGGTTCAACTGCCTCCATGCAAGTGTAATCTGTTTCTACCATGAAACATATGGTATCCTTATATTTATCAACTATCTTCTCAGATAATCTGAACCTTTTCTGCATCTTGATCCTAAATGTCTTGATATCCATATCCATGGTATCCCTCACACTGCTCTCTACAGTGGCTTTAAAAGAAATCTGAGACATTGTGGGTTTTCTCCTGTCTAGGTAAAGGTTTGCAACTTTACCAACAATATGGAAGTATAGATAGATGATCAGAGACCCAAACCTAAATGTTTTGTTCTTGTCATGCTTGATAACTTGAATATTATCCATTAATTGACCATGAAATATCTCACATAGATTGAACTGAGTGTTATCCTTCACCATTTTGATAGCTGCTAGGACTGTGGCTGCTAACACACTGTTTAATCTACTTGTGTGCTGAAACTTGTAACCAAGGATCATTGTTAGAAGCTTTATGTCTTCTTCCTTGATAGGATCAACCGTCATCCCGCGTTTGTCACTTCTAGATAAGAAAAATTATTCAACCTATTTCTTGACATCCTTCCCAGTAGGAAGAACTAGTCCAGTATTAGGAAGTCCAGTCATGTTGTGGATTAGGTCTGCAGTAATACGGATGGGGACTTCACCAATCCAAAAAAGATCATCATGAATTCTTCTCAATAATATTTTAACCTATTCTGGCTAGTGGAATTCGTGCACATTCAAATACTCAAAGATAGGGTTGTCTATGAGGTGCGCGTATTCATCCTTGAATGAATAGTTTGGTTTCATTATCAAAGCCATAAGAGTGGCTATGCCATTATCTCTAATTGTTTCCTTCTTACAATAAATGTACGCGTGGATGTCTTCTACGTGAACAACAACTAACAGGGTTTTGGAGAAAGCTCCTTCCACATCATCCAGCATGGATTTGAATGGATGCTTCTTAAATACAAATCTCTTCCTCTCTATAATATAAAATACAACTGGAGTCACCATACTTACTTGATGATTGCTTAAATAGGGTTTCACAAAAATCTAAAATGACACGACTGCTAGGGTTTTGTTTCAACTTCTCAACCATGCTTCTTAACCACCAAATCTGTTATTCTTTCATTCTTTGATTCTTAGTGCTCCAGTGCTCTTCCAAATTCTATGATCTCAAATGCAACTATGAAGAAGATCGAACATTTACATTCTTTTATAAAGGCTACTTCATTTAATGTTTGCAACCGTATGCAAATTACTCAGAGAATTTGCAACTTTGATCACGATGCATTTGAGACAATGGGTGCATGCATACTGCAATATTATGTGCTCATAACCATGAATCCATAGATGCATACTCGAAGGTGATTATACCAGCCACGCAGGGGTCCTGAGCTAGAATAGCTCCCCCTAAGACCAAGAAGGTCTATTCAAGCAGAAGTAGAGGGTGTGTCCACTGTGGATGCATCAACTACTTTGTCAACATCATTTTCCTTCTTTACTTCAACCCAAATTTTTCTTGAATCTTCTTTTTCTTGAACAAACTTGACTTCTCCTTCTTCTTCAAATAGTGATTTCTTAGGATCCTCTTACTTTTGAGTTCTTGATCTACAAAACCTTGAGATGTGTCCAGCCTTTCCACATGTGTGACAAATGATAGGAGGTCTGATCTTCTTGTTCATCATGTTGTACTACTTTGTTGTGTGTCCATTGTAGTTACATATCTAACATGCGGTGTTCTGCAAATTTCTTTGAGGTTGATTTCTCTGATTGTTTTGATTCATTCTTCTTTGATTCTGCTGTGACTAATTTCTTTGATTTTTTCTGCAATGTATAACACTGTGACCAAACTTATTACATGAGTAACAATAACCATTGAAAGGTCTTACCTCTTTTCAATCTCTTGCCAAATGACCATATTTGTTACATGCATAACAAGTTCTGTTAACTTGCTTGATTTACCCTTTAGGTGGATCTGTTTTAATCTCTGCAACATTTCAACTTGCTTTGCTTATGAAGATGCTTCATGTGCTTTCTTTCTTTCTTCTAATGAATTGTCTTCAATTTGTGCTACACTGTATCCAAGACTAGTAGTGTCACCTCTTAGATTTTGTGCATTGAGCTGAGACTGAAGTGAATTAGAACTTGTGTGGAGTTTATCAATCTTATCCTTTGCTTCTATTAATTTAGATTCCATCTTCTTCTTTATGTTCTCTAATTCCAAGACTTTCATGTTTGTTTTCAAGAGCTCATCATCTAATTTTTTGTTTTCTTTGATCTTTTCTTCAATAGCAATTTGACTATCTGTTATCTGTTCATCCAGATTTTCAATTTTATCTTTCAGAGACATATTCTCTTCATTGAGATTTTTGACCATTTTCCCTAAATCACTTGTAGAACAATCCTTCAAATATTTTCCTAATTTCTTGATAAGCATTTTTTATCCATCAAATTTTAGTCTAAGTTCTTCATTTTCTTTTTCAGATCTGTCAAGATCTTCAAGAGCTGCTTCAAGATTCTTTTTCAAATGTTTTGCTTCTGCTGAGTCCATGATCTCCTCAAGTGGTTAAACTTTCTTTTAGAGGACCAAAGCTTTGATACCAATTGTTAGAAACACTGAGAGAGGGGGGGGGGGGTGAATCAGTGTTTGTCTATTTATTACTTTTCAACAACTTAAACATAAATCAAACATGCATTCAATGAAGCTTAACATAAGAACTCATAACACATGATATGATTACAGGGAAAACTTGATCAGAGGAAAACCCCAGTGGGAATTATTACCCACAAATATTGGACTAGTCTAATGAACCTGTTAAAGTTCCTTTTCCCTGTTAGAAGCAGTCTTTACAATGCAAGTACAATGACCTGGTTAAAGGTCTGACCCTATTAGGATTCTTTTACAAAACCCTGTTAAAGGTATATGGCTCACTACCTAGGCTCACTGCCCAATAGGATGAAGGCTACAACCTTCTGATAGTTGATATACACTATATCAAAAGTGAACTGCTATGATGACACTGTTGTCTGATCAGTTCCTTGTATGCACGAATGCCCTTACTCTCTTAAAGAGCTTTATCTCATACTGATTTCATCATACTACTCTTCTATATCTTTCTCTTGCATATTATTTGACACTTGTAACATAAATTTACATTACATACGTATATGTTCATACCCAAATAGACGCGACCCAAAATAAGACTTATGGTCGGCCCTAAAAAATAATACACAACACTTCTGAGCAAGTTGGCTTAAGCATGTTTAAAACAATACTAATTACATCATTACAAACATATAATCAAAGGCACTTGGCCGTTACATAATAAAATAATTCACGTTGATCAAAACACTAGTTGGCTTCCATGCTCTGTCTTCTGGACTGCTAGTGTACTGATCTATCTGTAACTTCTCCGTACTATCATGTCATACCATGCATGTCTGGACTTAGTATTTAGACATCACATAGAACATATATCTAAACGCGCATACTCTGATTTGATCTCTCACATGTGCACTGATGTGTTGATCGCTGTATATCTCTGTCTGCCCTGTTTCCATACTTAGTCATTTTATCTTCTAAGTTATCTTTGACAGAAACTTAATATGACTTTGTTGGCATGATGAAAACAAAAAAATAGTCATATGTCCTCCTAAGGTTCAAGTTTATCTACAAGACCCACCAGCAACCAATGCAAGCTAGATAGTTGTTGATAAGGGAAAAACATTTATTGGCATAAGAATTTATGAACCTAAAAAAGGAGTATCTCAGGATCATTTCTCACTTAATATGGAATTGGAGAGAGAAAGGAAAGCAAAGGATGATATTGCTAAGCAGTTGGAAAGAGAAGAATTGGAAGTTTCTACTGTTGAAATGAAAAGGAAGATTTATTTCTTAAATTCTTCCACTCACATTAATTTGGCAAATAATACTACTACATTTGTTCAAGTCATGGTGACTAATGTTAATGAAAATGCCCAGATATTGGGTACAACCCAAGGCCTTGCAACACGTTCAGGAGAAAGTGGAGTAGGTGGTACTACTGGTCATCAAAGTTTAGGTGTTGGTAGTAGTAGTCAGAGCCTTGGCACTGGTTTTCAAAGGAGACCTATTCATTTGGAGATGTATAGACAAAATTTTTTTTATTGTATTCGAGGCCAACCAAATGTTATCCCAAATGAGATTAGGGACAAGATTTGTAAATTTAGTGGAAATAACGCAATAACAGGTGAAGATAACTTGAAAGTATTCACTAACAAAATGAATGATTATGAGATTGAACATGAAGATGTTGTTATGAAATTGTTTGTGCAATCTCTAATTGAGGATGCAAGAGATTGGTACCGAGGGTTACCTGATAATGGTATCTATTCATGGGATGAGTTTGTTAAGTATTTCAAGGAGTAATATGATGACAAAATAAATTGTGGTTTCATGTTTAATGAGTTCAACAATATGGAGAAATTCCCAAATGAGGATATAGCTGAGTTCAACATCAGATTTCAGAAGGCTATATATAAATTGTTCAAAGTATTGATTATGGATGAAAATGTGTGCCTCACCACATATTGCAATGCTCTAGATGGAAAGAAGGCTTATTTGTTGAGAGATAAGGACCCTCATACAATGAGGGATTCTTATAAATTGGCCATAAACATAAAAAGAAATAGAAGAGCTTCTGGTAAGATTGGAAAGAGGAATGATGGTAGACTTTGGAAAGTGTCCAAGGGACAGTCCACTAAGACTCCTAAAGAAGAGGATAAGATGCACAATTTGGTAAATGTTGTGAAAGACCTTTCTACCAAGGTAGACAAAAATGAAAAGGGTTTTCAAAATAACAGACAACAATATCAATGGCAGGATAGGGTTTATAGGCTGCAATACATGCCTTACAAAACAAGTTGGAAGGATGGTAAGCCTATGTCAGAGGATTTAAGTGATGCAAAGAATAGAGAAACTCATGATCCATTGAAGAAAAATAATACATACAATGTAGAAAATACTCCTTCACTAGTAGAATTTGGCAAATATATGACTAAGTGACTAAAAATTTTAGTCACGTGACTAAAAGTTTTAGTCACATGACCAAAACTGTTCATATTTAGAAAATAAATGACTAAGTGACCAATTTGGTCATCAGGTAAAATCACAACTAAAATGACTAAATAAATGACTAAATAAATGACCAATTTGGTCATCGAGTAAAATGACTAAATAAATGACCAATTCGGTCATCAGGTAAAATGACCAAATAAATGACTAAATAAATAGTTTGAGGGGTACATTCAAATATTGTTGATACATATGTTTAATTTTTAGGCAAGGTTGAGCTAGCCAAAAATTTATTCATGGTCAGAAGCATGTGCCAAGCGTGGCTATTCATCATGTGTTAATTTATTGCTAAAAGTTTGAATT
>MU226329.1:12215-35108 GCA_018584345.1 Thuja plicata
TGGATTCAAAACTTCAACTTCTTCTTGATCATCATTTCCTTCTTCGGCTTCATCCTCACTTTCATTTCTAGCATTAAGATTCATTCCTCTATGAATCTCTTCTTGCAATGCTCGCACTTGTCTTTGGCGCTCTCTAACCTCAGGTGTCACAACACCAGCTCTTCCACCATGTTCCCTTCGTGGAGGCATTTTTGCGATGCGCGCTGAAACCCTAACCACGGTCCTGGTGCAAAATGCCTCACAGTCGGCGATCTGTTTACACACTTAGGAACTTCTCGCTTTGATACCACTTGATGAAGGGTGCTCCCCTTAATGCCACAAACTCATAACAGAAACAGAGAAACAACAACAATTTGTAGGAACAAAAAATGGGCTTCTTATTATCTCCCCAAATGTGGAATTACAACTTTCAGAATTACAATATGCAAAGCCACATGGGCATTCCCCTTACAATATTAAGTAGGACAAAGCCTCGAATTATTACTCAGATCCACCCAGAACTGTCCCCAACTGCCTAAGACAACACTACGGGCCTTCTTTATATAGGCAATTTCCACCGCTCGAGAAGGTTCTAGAAATTTAGCCCTTAGGGCCGACCAAACTTAGAATTATTTTATTTTTCAACTTAGTACATCAAAGTCGGCTCAAAATAACTTTTGTAACCCGAAAATTTTGAAGGAAAATTATTTTCTGCTATTTTAGATGGCCCAACTTCTGGAGACCATAAGTCATCACCAGTTGACCCGAATGACTATTATAACCCCATTTTCAAAATGTCACGAAGCGCTCTACAACAGCTTGATTATGCAAGCATCATCAAGCCCAAGTTTTGACCTCATCCGGGGCCTCTAAAGCCTTAAAAACTGAGCTCAAAGTTTCTGTACCCTATTTTCAATACCGAAAATATTTGATATCTTCAAAACTAGACCTGATCTAGCCATGAAACTTTACTGGCAAGCTGATATGACTGAGATGAACCTCCACATGCAAAATCAGAACATTCCGAGATCGTATGGCCAACTTACTAAAAATAGAAAGTTTCCATAAATAGTAGCTCTGCACAAGGTAGCCCTTATTGAAAAGAAAACAGAAATATTTTTGGGTGATGCAAGATTGCCCTTACACCCAGGATGCTCCTGCATCACATAGAATGGGTCAATGGTAGGAATCTATCATTGACCATAGAATTGAAAAGTACAGTATGCCTTATGTGAAAGATATGCAATGAATTTTGTCTTTCAGTTTTTAGGGGTATGCTCTTAAACGGAGAGCAAAAGAGGATCAACCAAGTTGCTCAAAGCTTCAAACAATTTAGGCAATGAATGGGGACTTACTCAAAGACATGCAATCTAAAATGTAAACTATTATGCAGTGTAGGATGAATGCAAACTATTATGCAGTGCGGGATGAAGAAAGGAAGTGTAACACTGCAATTCCCAGATTGCTAAGATTGTGAAACTTCAATAATACCCAGATTATCTTGATCTCATTTTCTATTAACTTTCTTCTTAAATCCTTATGCAAGAACTAATCTATTGAACTAGGATGTGCAATGAAATGAAAATAGAGTACTTATGTTGAAGATAGTAAACATACAATCCACTGAATGAAAATAACAAAACCCGGTTCATTAATATTCATTTGATTTCCAGTATTAGCATCTTCATTCAAAAGATCACACAAATAACTAAGATGAACAAAAAAATCACTTCAAACTCAGAGTCACACACAGTAGTCCCAGCTATAGGGGTTTGCCCAAAGTAATTTTTGCTGATCTTATTTACTTTACATAAATCTACATATATAGGTCTTCTCCAAAATGACCTATTTCAATAATGATTGCCTCTTTATAATATTCCAAGAGGAACATTCTAATAATAAACCTGGTCGGTTACAAAAATTGACAAAGCTAAAAAAATGCCAAAAATGGCTACAATATACAAAATTTGGGAAGACGACACAGGTCAACAAATTATATGTCATCTTCTGTGTAATAGTTTTTCCTCTATAAGCCTTCATTGTATCCATTACCTTGCCCAAATATTGAGCATTTGGAATGATTATATTGTCAGCTCAGATCATCCAAAAATCATGCATCTCTGTCAATTTATCCAACCTGACAATCTAGGATTGGAACTTCTCCATTTCATTTTTTATCACAACATCTATCGTGGAGAGCTCATTGATTCTTGACACTTGGAAGTTAGCTGGATCTGCAATCTCATCTATGAAAGAAAGAAACTTACCTTTCATTTTATTTATATTCACCAATTTGTCACTTCTAGAAACCTGAGATTCCATGTGCAGTACTTTCAAAAACTCAAACAGTTTATCCATCTCCTTTTGTACTAATTTCACCATAGTCTTGAGTTCATCTACAGATCTGTTTGAGTTCTCAACCATGAACTCCAAAGACTTCCTCCAGTGAAATAATCACTCCTGTTTGGTCTTGAGGATACCATTAGAGATTGTAACACTAGTCTTCATATCAATCACCTCCTGCAAGGTGCCTAACTGCTCTGTCAATCTAGTGGATGCATTATAGATGGTCTCCTAGTGTTTTTATGTTGTATCCTTCAATTTTTCTACATCAAGTAGAAGGTTCCCCAAATTATCAATAACAATGGGGCCTTGAACCTTCATCACTTCTATCCATGCTCTGCCAATTTGACCAAACTATCTTTCTTGCTGCAACTTCAGTAGCAATTTCTTATTCTCCTCCACATTAGGATCAAACTGAGAAGATGAAGTAGTGCCAAGAGTAGATTTAATATACTCTACTAGCTCCTTGTTTTTGGACTTCAGGACTTCCTTGTCTTCTTGGAGTTCTTCTAATCTATCCTTAATCCCATGCTCATTGGTGGTTTCCCAGATATTCACCATCAAGTCATGCACTGGCACTCTTAGGTCCACCATTTTAATCTTGAAATATTGAGCTGAGAGTTCATGAAACCTTCCTTCTTTCTCTGGCTCTACTATTTCCATTAGCATATGCCTAGTCATGGAGTCATGGGAAAGTACTGCCATGGAATTTTTCTTCTTCACCTTCTTTGCCGGTGGCTAAGATGAGGTTGCCTTAAGGATCAGGTCCTTTGAAGAAATGGCCTCCTCATGTCGTTTCTTCTTCTTTTGAATGGTTTCTTCTAGCCACAAGTCTATGGATAGCACCTTAATTGCACATGTAAGATCTATAGGATCAAACAAATTCTGGGCCATTGGAGGAGTATGTTTGTCTTGAGGTGGAACAAGGAAGGAGGAAACCTTAATCACCGAAAGGGCTAGAGTATTTACTGACCGAGAGGAATCCTGACCATCCATGGGATTTGTGTCATCCAAGGTGATAACTGGACTTGGTGAGGGAGGTTTGGTCACCAGCACCTCCTATTCTCTCTTCTTTTCCTTTTCCCTATCATCTTCCTTCTCCTCTTCATTTCTAATGTTTGGGAGAGAACCATCTCCATAGGTCAGAGTGATGGGAACAATCTTTTTTGGGGGCTGGTCACCTCCTTGCCTGGTGGATTGTGTTGCACCTACTGAAATCGATGGCACCATAGAAGAAGAAACTGCTAAAGATGATTTCTCTGCTCCTGAATTCATTCCTTTGGTTGAACCTATGCTAGAAGTTCTTTTCCGTCATGCTCTGGTCCATCTACCCACTTATCGGTTCTCTTGATAATGCCTCTCATGAGAAGCTCCAATGAATCAATCACTAGACTAGTTGGTGGAGAGGAAGAAATAGGCAACACCTTGATCTGTTTGTAGTATGAAGGTTGCATGGAGAGACCATCATTTGCAAGATCAGATGCATCAAGAACATTATTATACATTGTAATTTCATCCAAAGTTAAACGGGACCACAATTTCTCCCATGTCTGATACTCATTGAAACATTCAGACCAAAAATCTTCAATATTCAGGACATGTATGTAGGCATGTCCAAGATTTAGGTGGTCTCTAAAAAAACCCATAGGATCATATTGAGGCCTAAGAACCTCATAATCAAGAAGCTTGATCTTATCCTCAAAACTCTTTACTAAATTTTGGGCATCTGATCTGGATGCATAGGAATACGGACCAACCACCATGGGCAAGGAAATTCTGGCGATCTTCTTCACAGTTGAACATAGAGTGTTCACTTCCAATATCTTCCAACAAATCTCTACCAAGACCACCTTATCTTAAGGATACCAGGGCAGTCTCTTAGGAAATCCAGAGAAGGCTCCTATCCGAATGTAAGAGAAACTCGGGAATTGGATGAAAGAGCATCCATACTAACTGATTACTGAGATGGCCTCTGACGAGAATCTTCTTTCTGAGAAACCTTGAAGTTCCCGATAGATTCTCATTGTGAATGCATCATTCACAACAGTATATTCCTCAAAGCTCCGATGCAATTGTAGATTTGGGTAGAACTGATAAATTTTGGTGTTGTTTTCAAAGTTCTAGATTGTTGGTAAGCCAAGCCACAGGTGTTGAGTTGCCAAAGTGTAAATCAAGTAAGAAGACATGTAGAATTGTTTCAGTCCTTGAAAAGAGCTCATCTAGGATGTAATCTTCTTACACAAAATTTATGCGCAATCAATGAACATATTTTCAGTATAGACAACTTGAACAAGAAAGAAATTATGTTCAACAAGATCTAAAATCTCAAGTTTTCCATCCAATCTAGTTAGCAGGGATAGGATATCAACAATTTCCCTCTTTAGGGTTGTTCTAAAGAGAGTCTTTAGCATCTTAATTTTCTTTGATTGAGGGGTCTGGAACCAGGTCTTCTGAATGTCTTCCCTCCTTAGAGTCTTCTTTTCATTGAACATCAACACAGAAGAACCGAATTCGATATCACAATACACATCTTTTGCTAGAATGCTGATAGAGGAGTGGATTAGGGCTTTATCAATCATTAGAAAAATTGAGTTATCTGGAAAAAGGATTTTCTTTGTAGCTGGGTCATATTTCTCTATACATTCTCTGATGAGCTTAGGAGCTTGAACTACCATTGGGAACCCTGCAGCTTCTACCAAACCACTATCCTTGAGCTTTTGTGTAATAGGGTGAACTGGATGAGAATTCAATCTTCTGTGTAAATCTCCAAGATCAAAGAACCTTAGAGATGTGTAGAAAATTCCTTCAATTCACTCTCAATACCAATTAATCTATCATAACCAGAAGCTTTAATAGCCATTTACTGTGAAAATGAGAAATGAGTGAAGACAAATGACTTGCTATTCAAAATGGTGAGAAGCAAATGATGGCAAATGCTTAAGAAATAGCTACTAAGATCCGAATGTTGGTGCCACATGAATGACATTAAGGTGACCTAATAGATGCAACAACATGATTAGTATTTAATTTTTTATTATCAATGGCTATTTGAAATTCTTGTTTTAGAGAACATAACGGCCTCAAAATCCTCAATCTTACACTTATGTTTATGTTCATTAGCTGCTTTTGCTGAAACAAAACTTTAGTCTTGCGGAAAAAGAACATAATTTCCTTCCGATGCCAAAATGAATGAACATTAGACCATTTTACCTTGTGTGGAAAAAGAATATAAGAGAATACTTTTTCTGTAAGCCTATTTCCTTTATTTCAGAAAAGTTTCCCGATGGCTTCACCCTCTATCCTTTGCACACTTAGACACCTTCTTTTCTGCTGGGGGCACTTGGCTTCTTATTTTCTCTTTTTACTTGTATTGGGATTGCACCTTTGGGACCATCTTTTCCAGAAACTGCATGATCACTGCCACTACTCCACAACTTGATATCTCCGAGAGTTGAATAACTCTTTTATGAACAAAGTTATCACTTATATAAAAGACACATTTATCTTCCAGGAAAAAATATTGAGCATTGCAGATTTGAGGGTGACTACTTATCATTTGAAAGATGCTATGACACCCCTTTCCCGACATACCTAAATCACCTAAACACCAGAAGAAGCAGAAAGATTGAAAACCCACTAGCCTCAAATAGGCAAGGCAAAGAATTTATCGGATAAGCATATTATGGGAAGGTTTTAGAATGAATGAGAAGTAGGTCACTAAAGAACAATTTTACCCCCTAGGACCTAAAGACCCTTAAACTAAAATTTGGCAACACACCCACCATGAGAACATTGTGACCAGTAGACTTCACTTTTGCATCCTCCAATAGTTACTGGATTTTGTATGTCACATTGTCTTTCTTGAAAGTGTAGGAGTTTTTCACTCCATTATGCATGGACATCTGGTCAAATTGCCATGGTCTACCTAGGAGAAAGTGACATGTGTCCATAGGTAAGACATCACACAAGAATTTATCCTTATATCTCCCAATGGAGAATTCAACCCAAGCTTTTTCATTAACTAGGACATGTTGTCCTTTGTTTAGCCAAGTGACCTTATAAGGATTGGTATGGGCTATCCTTGTCATTTTCATCTTACTGATTGCCTCTTCTAACACTATGTTATCAGTTAATCCCAAGTCTATGATGACTCTACACACCTTGCCCATAATCTTACACTTTACTCTAAACACTTCTCTCCTCTGACTGCTTTCTTCCTTCATTGGTTCTTTTATGAGATTTCTCCTCATCTTAAGGTTTTCTCCCTCTTCCAATTCCAATGGTACTTCAGGATTCTTATTCCCACTTTTCTCTTCATGAACATAGTTCACTCTTTTGTCACCCCCTTCAAAGGTACTTCCCTTCTCTAGACACCTACAGGCTAGATGTCCTAACTGGTTACAGTGACAACACTTCATGTTGGAAAAATAGTTGCCTCTCCCTTGACTACTGCATCTCCCTCTATTGTTAGAGTTCCTTCATTTTCTTGAACCTCCCCTATTGAAGTTTCCTTCATGTTGTTCAGTGAGCTTATTCTTTGATTGTCCTTTAGACTCAGAGCTTCTTCCTCTATAACCACTTCTTTTTCCTCTAGTGTCTCTTCCTCTACCTCTTCCTCTTGAAGTATTGGAGTCTTTTTTCTTCTTTGACTTATCCTCCACCTTGATAGAAATTTTGTGGCACTTTTGAACTGTATCTGGAGTCAAAAGACTCATCTCATCTTGGATGGTCCATTTTATGCCATTAAGATACCTTGATACTTTCACTTTCTCATCTTCTTCTATCCTTGACCTCATATAGAGTCTTTGAAACTCTTTAGTGTATGAATTGACATCTAGGTCCTTCTGTCTTAGACCTTGTCTTCTCTTGTGTAGTTGGATTTAATAATCCTCAGGGATATAATCTTCTCTTATTCTTTCTTCCATAGCTTTCCATGAAGCAATGGGTCTTTTCCCTTCCTTCTCTCTCTCATCTTGGATGAACTTCCACCAAGTGAGAGCAGATCCTCTCAATTTTTCTTTATCAACCTTCACCTTTTGAGCCTCTGTGATTCCATCACACTCAAAATGGTTCTCTAGTCCTTCCACCCAATCAAGGACTACCTCTGGTTCCATTTTTCCACTGAAAATGGGAACTCCTTCTAATGATTTACTACTCATAGCATTTAGGGCTTTCAGAAATGGTTCCTCTTGAAGGATAGGATCAGTTTTAGAGACTTAATCTTCAAGGGAAACCTCTTTACCTTTCCCTTTCCATTCTATCCTTCACTTCATCTTCCTTTACATCAACTTCATCTACTTTTTGCTCTAATTGAGAAAGCCTATCTTGGAGTAATCTATTATCCTCCTCTTGTTCATCCACTTTATTTTCTAATTCAACATTAATCACCATTGTTGACTCTCCAATGGATTCCTCTAGTTGTAACATTAACCACAAGCCTGATCAAAGAGGCTGTGATACCAATATGATAGAAGTAACCTTGTAGAGTGTGCTCACACAAATGCTTCTAGACTAGACTTTTCTCTTTCTAGTCCACCTAGGATCCCAATATCTCTTTAGGACCTCTCTAGTCTCTAGGTATTGAACCTAAGACCACTCCTATCTCTTTTCTAGGAGTATTCAATTTTGTGTTTCACTCTAAGGGACAACTATCTCATAGTTTTGACTCAATGCTCTCTATGGCTTAAATAATTTCAATGCCAAATCCTTCATACCAACTTATCTCTTGCAACAAGGGCCATGTATAGGCTTGGAATGACCATTCTACATCAATTCCACTCTATTCCCATAAGTATTCAAACCCAGTTTGGTTGAGTTCACAATTTACCTTCAAAATGTCCTATTAGGCCTAATGATCCTATTAGCCCTATCCAAAGGGTTTTTCTGGATTAACTCTCAAAAATCACTCACAACCCCAAACTATAATCATGGATTGAGATACCCTTTTGGGAGACCTAAAATATTTCTAAGGTCTAAGGTTCCCAAACTGTCCGTACATCACTGTCCTAAAAAGTAGGGCTTTTAGGCCTATTTTAGCTCTCTACTAGCAACTCTCTGATTTATCCTCAAAAATCAATCCAAATGGATTGGCTAAGCTCTCATATCAACAATAGGGACCTATGAGACCCTAATAATATAGGGACCACACTTGGTTCAGTCCTCCATTACACTCCCTTGTCTCTGCAAATGGATTTATCCTTTTCATGCTCCAAACCGGGCTGTCCTAACTCACCTATGGCATGACCTTATAAATAGTAAAACAACTCTCCTACCTCTATATAGACTATGTATAGTTAATCCCCTATGCATTTCATTCAACCTTTTATCTTTTCCATGGTTGAATTTCATGGGGGAACCATGAAAGCAAAATCACCCTGAATCAGACCAGCAAACTACCTAGTTTAGGATTATAATTCTACAGATAGAAAACTAACTCAAAAAGACTAACACCCTAAATTAAAATTTCTTAGAACACACCCCTATACATCAATAAATAGTTGGATCTTATGATTCAATCCATAAAAATTCTCTGTAACACCAAATGCTCGAAAAACACACTAACATAGATTGCAGTCGCTTTCACTATTCAAAAACTTGCTTACAAAAACTCATGCCTCAGGAAATGAGTCCAATACATCCTTAAGATTATTTCTTCTTGTTTCTAGGCTTGGTTCATAACTTTTCCACTCCTACAATGAGGGGAATCCAAAGTTGTCGAGTTGCATGCAACATTTGCAAAATTACAAATGTTGTCATGACAACTTTTGAGCAACTTTTGTCATCTTTGCATTTATGCCTCCTCCCTATATTTTAGGGCCTCTAACCCCTATATGTCGATGAACCAACCTCATAAATTCCTAGAAAATAATATTTCCTTCTATGCTAGGGCCTAGGACACATTTAGGCCATATTTACCATTTAGACCGAAATTGCAATAAAGAAACCTAACTAAACTAGGTTGGATAAGATACTAACTATCTATCCACCTAGTAACACACCTTGCATGACCTTCTAAGGTCCAATTTAAACACACACTATGACTTGGCTAAGGTTAGATATAAGCCAAAACTTGAGGGCTTTGAGGATTTCTTAGGTGCTCCTGCACCAAAATGAGAGCAGTAGAAAACAATAATTTCACTCTAGATTGTTTGGTTGGTAGAATGATTTCATTTGAGATGAATAACTTTGATAACAATGTCTTACCATCTATTGAGTTTGCATTCCAATATTATTTGAAAATAAGTAAGTCAAGTCATAAAGCCACTATGATAAATGACAGTGATAGTGATAGTGATGACCAAGATCTTGATGAGATTGAAGCACTAATGGCTAGAAGATTTCAGAGAGGCAAAGGTAGATACAAAGGTAAATCACCACTTGTATGTTTTAATTGTAAAGAGATTGGACACTTTTATGCTAGATATCCTAACAAAAGAAAAGATGACATAATTAATGACAGATAATATGAAAAGAATTTTGATAGAAGTGACAATAGAGATTACTGAAGCAACTGACAATCTGACAGAAAAGATACCCAAGACTACAAGGACAAAGGGAAGAAAGCTTGTTACCTGGCTGAGAACAAAGTTGGAGACACTAACACCAAATCTGATGAAGACATCAAGATGGTATTTGTGGCCATGAACGATGATTCAGATGAATAAGAAAGGTATGTAGAGACTGCACTCATATGTAAGGTTAGTAAGAATGATGTCTGGATTATAGATAGTGGCTACACTCACCACATGACCGGTGATAAACAAAATTTTGAAATTTTTGAGTACTATAATGGTGGATCAGTAAGAATGGGTAATGACACACCTTGTCCAGTTGAAGGTAAAGGAACCATAATGTTGAATAACTAGATAAAATGTGAAAATGCATACTGGGTAAAAGGACTTAACTATAATCTATTGAGTATTTCACATTTGAATAACACAAGTCACCGAGTTGAATTTGAGAACACAAAGGCAAAGATCTTTAATGAATCAATAAGGTTGATCAAAACTCATGAATAGACAAAAGGTAACCTATACTATCTTGATGATATAAACACTACTTGTTTAATGGCTAGAAATGAAGACATATGGTTGTGACATAAGATATTATGTCATGTGAATTTTGACAACATGATCAAGATAAGAAATAAAAGGAAAGTAAGAGGCTTACCAAGCATGTCAAAGCCCGAACATATCATGTGCAAGAATTGTCAAAAAGGTAAAATGAAAAAGTATAGTTTCAAGAGACAATCCCATACATCTATTTATATTCTATAATTAGTCCATACTGATCTATGTGGACCCATGAGAGAAATGAGTTACTATGGTGATAGATATTTCATTCTCTTTGTTGATGATTATTCTAGAATGATGAGAGTTATGTTCTTAAAATAAAAATCAGAAGCATTCAAGATGTTTAAATGGTATAAAGCTATGGTAGAGAAAAAAAGTGATAAGGAATTGAAATTCTTAAGATCAGATAGAGGAGGAGAATTTATCACTGATGAACTCACTAACTTTTCCAATGAGCATGGAATTAAAAGACAAGTTTCTGCACCAAGAACACCACAACAAAATGGGATTTCTAAAAGAAGAAACATATCCATTATTGATTGTGCAAGAACACTGATGATAGAGAAAATCATCACTCAAACATTGTGGAGGGAAGTTGTCAGTTCTTCTGTCTACACATTGAACAAAGTACAATTGAAGAAAGACACCAAGAAGACACCTTATGAGCTATGCAATGGATACACACCCAATCTAAGTTACTTTACAATGTTTGGTAGTCAATGTTATATTTTGAAAGAAGAAAGAAATGGAAAGCTTGACTCCAAAAGTGAAGAAGGTATCTTTCTAGGGTATTCCACCAAAAGCAAGGCTTATAAATGTCTTAACAACTCCTCTAACAAAATCATTGAAAGTACAAATATCAGAATAAATGAATATGCAGAGAAAAATGATGAGGAAAGAAGAAAAAAACCAAAATAATACAATAGGTTTGTTTACACTAAAGAACCTAAAATTTTTCCTGAGAAATAGTGTATCACTCCCGAGTAATAAAACATTGCACCCGAGCATCAGGCTAAAAATACTGAAAATCAGCAAGATGATGTTCCGAGTGATGGAGATAAGAATGAAGGTCAAAATGATGAACAAAGAGCTAAACTAATAATTTTCAAGTATGTCAGAAGACATCATCCATAGAACCAAATCATAGGAGACAAGAAGGCTAGAATCAGAACAAGAAGTAATTCACTGAACACTAGATGTTTAATTTCTGACTTTGAGCCTAAATCTGTTAATACTGCACTTGAAAATGAAGAATGGGTTAGTTCTATGAATGAAGAAATAGAACATATTGAGAAGAATGGAATATGGACATTAGTACCCAGACCTGATGACAAGAATGTCATCGGTACTAAATGGATATTCAGAAACAAGCTGAATGAGAATGGAGAAGTCACAAGGAATAAAGCAAGGTTATTATGCATGGGGTATGCACAAGAAGAAGGTATTGATTATGGAGAAACCTTTGTACCTATTGCTAGAATAGAATGAGTAAGAATTTTGCTTTCTTATGCTGCATTCAAAGGATTCAAGGTATACTAGATGGATGTCAAATCTGCATTCATAAATGGAATACTAGAAGAAGAGGTTTACATTGAACAACCAGAAGGTTTTGTTGATCCTGATAAGAGAAACATGGTTTGTAGACTACAAAAAGCCTTGTATGGATTGAAACAAGAACCTAGAGCCTGGTATGAAAGAATTCACTCATATCTCATAAGCATTGGATTTGTAAGAACAATTGAAAATAACAATCTGTACTTAAAACAAGAATCTGATGATAACATTCTGATTGCTGAAATATTTGTTGATGATATCATATTTGGGGTAAGGATATGTTATGTAAATCTTTTGCTAATGAAATGAGCAAAGAGTTTGAGATTTCAATGTTTGGGGAGATCAAATTCTTTCTTGGTCTACATATTCTTGAACAAGATGTAGGCATATATATCACACAATCCAAATACATCAAGGAAGTGCTGAAGAATTTCAAGGTGGAAGATTCCAAGCCAGTTGGAACACCTATGGAAACCATATGTAAGCTGACAAAGGAAGATAAGTCAAATGAGGTAAGTCAAACTCTATATAGATCAATGATTGGAAAACTAATGTATGTTGTTCATACTAGACCAAATATATCACATGCAGTTGGAATAGTTGCAATATTTTCTGCTAATCCCAAAGAATCACACATGACTATTGTCAAAAGAATTCTGAGATATCTATAGAACAACGAGGAATATAGCTTATGGTATAAAAGAGAAGGCTATTAGAGTAATTATATGTCTACACTTATTAATTAGATCACTTTGATTTAATTAATTAAGTTATTTATTACTCTATTTTACTTAAGTTGTCTCTTAGGTGCATCATAATTAATATTTATATTATTATTATGTGCAACCTAGCTTTTTACCTTTTTAGGGTTTTGTTCACCTTATAGGTTGAACTATTGTAATTATTTGTGAATTATCTTAGAATACAATTTCTCTCACACCGCTTGAGATTATCTAAGCTTTATTTTTTGTCTCTTTAGCTTCCTTGCTGTAACAGGTCATTTCCATGCAGGGGTTCTTAGCAAACTGTGGATTTGTCTGTCTCAAATCCTATATGGTATCAGAGCTTCCCTGTTGCTGCCTGATTTGGAGCTCTTGAAGCTGTGATTCAAAGACAAAAAACCACAGATTCTCTAGGGTTTCTTCTTGAACCTAGAAGAGGTTTTTTTCTAGAGCACTTTGAGCAAAAATGGACACTACCATTGCACTCAGAAGGTCCAGGAGATCAACTTTTCATATAAAGTTGACCATATTTGGCCACAGTAGCATCTAGGATTTTTTTTTCTCTTTGAGGTCGTACGACACATTTCCCGAGGCAAAAAAAACTTTTTAGGGCCTATTTGGGGCGCAGCCAATCTTAGCACTAGTGCACCACCGCTGCACCACCCTAACCTGGCCTGCGCCTGGCCCCTGCCGTCGCACCACCAACAGGCCGCCCGGTAGCTATCGCTGATGCAACACCACCCAGGAGTCACTATAGCACCACCTGACCACCACCTCCATAGGCTACTGTGCCACCTTAGTCTGGTCACTACCTAGAGCACCACTGGTGTTGTCACCCATAGGAAAGTGATGTCACTTTCCCGCCCCTAATTTTTTCTGGCAGTTTTTCAAAATTTCTGGCAACCAAATTTTTTTTCCAACCAGATAGTCTCCTGACGTGCAGACGACCATCAAATTTTTTTACGGGAGTTGCAACGGTTGTTGGACCGTTAAATTGTTTGTCGTCTTTGTGTTTTGCTAGAGAGCTCAATTTTTGGAGGTGCAATTGGTTTTTTGGCCATAACTTTTGCATACGGTGTCATTTTTCAGAAAACAAAATATCATCAAAAATCTCTTTCTAATCTAGACACGATGATGCTAGTTTCATTTTCTAATTTGGCTTTTAGGTTCCTATTTTTTGGCATCAAAGTAGAGGCTTCAGTTTCCTCCATCTCTACATCTGGCCTCCAGGTTTTCTCCTTATTTTTTGTGCTTTATTTAGTTATTTCTTTGGTGTACAAGGGATAGAATTATTCATTGTGGGGGATGCATTTTCCTTTCTATAATTTACTTCAGAAAGGACCCTTCTACTTCCATCTTCTTCTCTCAATGTCAGACCCATTTGCGGCCTGACTGACACCACATAACTATCACACCTGGAAAGCACACATGACTAGGATGCTTATGTCACGTGGCTTATGGTCATGTTTGGATGAGCACCATCCTATTCTATAGTGTGCTTCTGAGGTTCTTTAGCATAGAAAAAAAATGGATGAAGCCATGAACTTGATTGTACTGAACATCTCCGATAGTCTCTTGTTTCACCTTGATGGTTTGACCACTCCTCAGGATATTTGGGGCAAGTTTGCAGATTTTTTTGGCACAATGAATGAGTTCCGAGCACTACAGCTTGATGTAGAGTTGACCACTTTCACTCCTACCAAATTTCTCACTATGGAGGACTTTTTGATGAAGTTCAAATCTCTACGTTCAATTTTGCAGGGATGTGAGAGGAACAAGACAAATGATGAGTGTATCTTCCTGATACTCTCAAAGTTGAGAGGACAGTATCAAATATTTTCTTTCACTTTCTATTCCACTATCTATGCTTTGGGTGCCAAACACACCATGCCTTCCTTTGAGACATTCTGTGATCAGTTGACATGGGAACAGGAAAAGATCCAATAGATGGATTCTTCTAGCTCTTCAAGCCAAGCATTGGTTGCTCAGTCTTTACAGGGGAAACCAAAACATAAATCCAAACTGAAGAAAGATTCAGTAGGTAGTGAGTATTCCTCCAAACCTGCATAGAAAATTGATTCAAAACCTCCAGCTAACCCTTACAAGGGTAAATCTTCTTTGAAGTCTACTGAGTCTACCTCCAAGGCTAAGAAGAAATCAGTTGAAACATGTAGATTTTGTGTCAAGGATGGACATCCTATTTCTAGGTGTTGGAAACATTTGGAGGCTATAGAGGAAGCCATGTAGGAGCATCACATTTCTTCTCCTCAGTCCACATCCTACCCTGTAGGGAAAGGTCACACTCTTACTACATGAGCAATGACTTCTGGGCCCACCTAGATTTTATATTATGGTGCCTCTCACCATATGACTCACACTCAACAGTTGGTCACCTCACTTGCTCCTTGTGCTACTTCACAGATTTTTGTTGGGAACTCATCACATATTTTATTTTTGGGTTCAGGTTCTGTTGCATTAGCTAGGGATTCTCTACAGGATGTTCTGTTTGTCCCTGACATCTTAACAAACCTATTGTCCATCTATCATATTTTCTACGCTGGCTCTAGTAAGACAGTTGAGTTCTCACCAAATGATGTGGTTATTCAGGACTTACATGATTCTAATTTGATGGTGGCTACTGGGAGTGTTGACTCTGCATCTCACCTATACAAATTTTATGGATTTGAGACTTTTGATGGTACAGGTTTGTATCTTATAGCACATGTAGATTTAGTGAGAAGAATTTGGCATGAGCATTTTGGCCATGTCAATTATAGATATCTTCAGTAGATGAGCACACATATACTTGTTCTTGGGCTTCCTCAGATTTCTCACACTGATGGTGTTTGTCAGAGTTGTTTTCATGGAAAACAACATAGGGATCCTTTTCCTTAGGGACGAGCTACTCGTTCTTTGGCACCATTGGAGTTGATTCATCGTGACCTCATGTCATTTCCTACTCCTTTTTTTGGTGCCAGATATGTGCTTACTTTTATTGATGACTTCTCCAGGCACACATGGGTGTACTTTCTAAAGTACAAGTCTAATGTCTTTGATTCATTTCAAGTCTTTAAGATTATTGTGGAGAAGTAATCTGGTCTTTCTATTCAGTGGATACACATAGATAATGGGGGGGAGTATGTGAACCAAGATTTCAGGGATTTTTTTCTTTGAACATGGTCTTTAGCATTAGTTTTTAGTTCCCTACACCCCTCATAAAAATGGTGTGATAGAGAGAAATAATAGAACACTTCAGGAGATGGCTAATTGTATGATACAGTCCAGGTCTATGGATTCATCTTTTTGGGCAGAGGTAGTCAATTGTGCCAACTATATTTAGAATCGAATGCCTCACAAGGTGGTTTGACATATGACTCCTAAGGAGGCTTGGTCTCATGTCAAGCTTGATGTATCTTCATTCTGAGTATTTGGTAGTGAAACATGGGCATTTGTGCTTGATTCTCAGAGGAGAGAAATAGAGTGAAAGAGCTAACACCTCATTTTTGTTGGCTACTATGAGGATGTTAAGGTGTATGGTTGTTTGATCCTAATTCTAGAGAGGTCCTGTTTCAACGGGATGTCTAGTTTGATGAGCGTCTTCCTGCAGTAGATATCCTACTTCCATAGTCTACTTCACTTACCACTACTCCCTCATCCCTTCCAGTTTCTTTTTAGGATGATGAGGATGATGATCTTGGTGATCCTGATTTACCTCCACCACAAGATCCTCCATAGATGCCTAGATGGGCTCATGTTACAGTTGAGGCTGTAGGATCTTTGGCTGGTGACCCTTCATCTTCCTGTCACACCCAGTCTCATATTGTGGCTTCTAGCATTCTGAGTCATGCTATTTTTGGTGATCCTCATACATTTTCAATAGCAACATGACATCCTAGGTGGGAAAGTGCTATGGAGGAGGAGTATTCTTCTCTGATGAAGAATCATACTTGGGATCTTTGTTCTCTTCCTAAGGGAGGAAAGTTAGTGCAATGCAATTAGTGGTTGTATCGTACTAAGTTTGCTGCTGATGGTACTATTGATAAGTACAAGGCATGTCTTGTAGTGAAGGGTTTTTCACAGGTTGAGGGTATTGATTACATTGAGACATTTTCCTCTATCGCCAAGATGAACTCTATTCCTCGTATCTTATCCCTCACAGCTTCTCAGGGATAGCCCATTTTTCAGATGGATGTGAAGAGTGCATTCTTGCATGGTGATCTTACTAAGGAGATTTACATGGAGTAGCCTCAGGGATTTGTGCAGGATTCATCCTTGGTTTGCAGACTTTGGTGTTCTTTGTATGGTCTCAAATAGGACCCTCGGGCTTGGTATGAGAAGATGGACTCCTTTCTGCTTGCTATAGGATTCAAACACTACCATTTCAATCCTATAGTCTACATTCAGCATCTTTAGGATGAGGTTTTGATCCTTATGCTATATTTTGAAGATCTTCTCATCACCAGTAGCTCATCTTCTATGATTCAAGATGTTTAGTGTGCATTGATGGAGCAGTTTGAGATGAGTGATCTTGGTCCGTTACACTACTTTCTTGGTTTGCAGATTGTTTAGTCCTCTGTTGGGATCTTTATTTACTAGAAGAAGTATGTTCTTGACATGCTTTAGCACTTTGACATGCTTTCTTGAAAGCCTTCTCCCACACCTTTTCAGTCAGGTGTTAACTTTTCTACCACTTGCACTTCACCTTCAATGGATCCTACATTGTATCGGCAGTTGGTTGGCCATTTGTTGTACCTAACACATACTCATCCTGATCTCTCCTTTTTAGTTGGTCTTGTCTCTTAGTTTTCACATGAGCCTCATGAGAGTCACTGGCAAGCTGCCAAGCATATTTTGAGATACATTCAGGGTACTATTATGTATGGAATTCATTACACATCAGGGGCTCCTCACATTGTTGGCTTCACTGACTCAGATTGGGCTGGTGATGTTGATGATCGAAATTCTACTTCTAGATTTTTTTCTGTCTTGGCTCTGGTCCTATCACATGGTCATGCAAGAAGAAGAATGATCACACACTTTCATCTATAGAGGCTGAGTATAGAGTTGTAGTGCATGATAGTCAAGAGATTTTATGGCTTTGGCAGTTGATGACTCAGTTTGGTTTTCCTCCTGATCATCCCTCTATTTTGTGGTGCAATAATCAGAGTGCTAGTCAAATTTCCTGCAACTCAGTGGAGCATCAGTACACTAAATACATTGATCTTCATATGCATTTCATCCGTCAGTAGATTCAGGATGGTGTTCTTGCTTTGGAGTACATTCCCATTAACACACAGGTTGCTGACATCTTCACCAAAGCTTTTGCATCTCTGCGCTATCTTCAGTTCCATTCTATGCTTAGGGTGATGGAAGTTGTCCTTCGGGGGTCTTCTTGAGGTCTTCCTTCCTTCATGTTTTTTTTCAGCATGTTTGTTCTATCTCTTTTTGGAGAGGGGTTTTTCACACTGGGTTTTCTCCTTTGTCTTTGGTTTACAAAGATTTCCTTGTTTTGGGTACCTGATCAGGCCTTGTTTCCGGGACCCATTTTCCTACTTTCATAGCTGTGCTAGGTTAGCTTACCTCCTGAGCTTCACTTAAGGGGGGGTGTTAGATTAATTATATGTCTACACTTATTAATTAGATAACTTTGATTTAATTAATTAAGTTGTTTATTACTCTATTTTACTTAAGTTGTCTCTTATGTGCATCATAATTAATATTTATATTAATTATTATGTGCAACCTAGATTTTTACCTTTTTAGGGTTTCATTCACCTTATAGGTTGAAATCTTGTAATTATTTGTGAATTATCTTGGAATACAATTTCTCTCACACCACTTGATATTTTCCAAGGTTTTCTTTTTGTCTCTTCAGCTTCCTTCCTATAACAGGTCATTTGCATGCAGGGGTTCTTGGTGAACTATGGATTTGTCTATCTCAAATCCTACAAAGGAAAATTTGAGCTTAAAGTCTATATAGATGTTGATTGGGATGGAAACTTAGATGAAAAAAAGATAAAAATTAGAGGAGCATTCTTCATGGGTTACAGACTTGTCACATGGATAAGAAAGAAGCAAGGATGCATCTCACAATCTACTGCAGAAGCAGAATATGTGGTTGCTACTGCAAACTGCTCTAACATTGCATGGATTAAACAGTTACTGGAAGGTATGAATATGAAAATTATTGAACCAGTTATTATCTATTATGATAATATCAGTGCAATAAATATTTCTAAGAATCCTATCATGCATGCTAAGAGTAAGCATATTTATATCAAGTATAATTACTTAAGAGAACAAGTGCAAGAGAAAGATGAGATACTAGAATATGTTCAATCTAAGCAACAATTAGCTGATATATTCACAAAGCCATTTCCTAAATATACATTTTAGTACCTGAGAAAGAGACTAGGGTTCCAACCCTTGTCTATTGGTCAGTAAGATGACTAGGAGGTTGCATCAGCCTATAAACAATTAGAAGATCATTAATGTTGATTCAAGCAAAGAGATGGACTATAAAGATACATCAGTACACACCAAGGTACATATCTACACTGAACACCAGAGTCATTGTATTTTTGATGGATAAGGAAATTCAAGGAGTATATTATAAAAAGGTGAAAGGATATACTTTGGCATTATTTTCAAAGGGAGAGAAGTAACCTATAAACAAGAGAATATCCAAAGGGAGAGATTACATATGAAATATCCATCATGATTATCCTAAGCGAGAGATGACTTCAGATGACTTGAGAGAGAAGTATCCAGAGGGAGAGATGACTTAAGGGAGAGAGTGTGTATATATATATACATATAATTGTCAAAGGAAAAAGAGATGATTAAGGAGAGGAACAGTCAAAGGGAGAGTCAACATCAAAGAAGATATTCTACAACACAGGGAGAGACAAAATCAGAAGTTGCTACATCTACCTAGTGAAGGGATTGAAGATTGAAGAGAGTACTCTACAAGACTCAAATCTAAGATATCTAAGCTTATGGAGAGCCAAACATTTGTATTGGTTATAGAACTATAAGTTTGGTAGATTGATGAACTACAACTAATTTATTTCATATTGTATTAGTAATAATATAGTGTGATAATGTAGTGTTTCCATCAATGCCAAAGGGAGAGATTGATGAACTATAACTGATTGAATGTTTGAAGATGTTAAGCTGACGATCACCAAGCTATATAAAGTAAATGCAAGACATTAAATTAGTTAATGTATTGTATTGTCATTTATGTCAATTGTTAGAATAGTCCCAAAGGATAACTGAGAGGGGGGGGGGGGGGAATCAATTNTGCAAGACATTAAATTAGTTAATGTATTGTATTGTCATTTATGTCAATTGTTAGAATAGTCCCAAAGGATAACTGAGAGGGGGGGGGGGGTGAATCAATTATCAAAAACTTTAATTCTTTTTCTTCTTTAACTTTAGAATACAATAAAGTAAATGCTTAATCAGATAACACAGTACACAACACACAATTTGATTATGGGGAAACCAAATGGTAAAACCCCCGATGGGAATTAGCACCCACAATGAACTATACTTGTTTATAGTAATCCCTATTAGAAGATATCTCAACCCTGTTATGAGTTGTGCTTTACAATGCAATAAGTATAGTGAACTGGTTCAGGGTTAGACCCTGTTAGGAGTCTTTTATAAATAACCTTGTTAGGGGTTGTGGACTCACTGTCCAAAAGCTCATTGCTTGACGGTGAAGGCTACAACCTTCTGTATAATAGATATGCACTATATCTAATGATGAACTGTAGAGTAGACCTACTATCTTGATCAGTTCTAGTGTATTACAATCTTTCACTTCTTCTTCACATAAACTCTTGATGAATGAACCAACTTGGATAATCTGCTCTGTACATCTTTCTTCTCTTTTCGTATCATTCACACTTAGCGTGTCACATTTGAATTTCTATAAGTATCTTCCTCAAAGTATGAGATCATGGGACCTATAAGAAAACTCTTCATAACATCCTTTTTGGCTCTACTAAGTACACAATCATTATTACAACTGCGCAAGTATAAACTGAATAGACGCGACGCTTCACTAAGTCGGCCTCACCAAATTAACTCTAACTTTGCAATTTTGTTGAAACATGTTTGGCACCTTTAGATGAATATCATCAACTCATAATTAATCATGAATATACACACACATATTCTAAAGATAGGCGCAACTCAAGAAACACGTGATATACGTCAGCCCTAAACAGTTACACTACCAGAACTGTAATTGCCAATAATAGAATTACATAACTTGACTAAAACATCATATCTAGATCTGTGTGTATGAACATAACATAAGAAACATGTCAAAAACATGTATCTAACCACACAAGTCTTCATGTCATCATTTTGATAAGTACATACAGAATTACTACTGTGTATTATATGTTGTCATCAATGACAAACATACAATTAATCAACTACTCAGAATCAAATCTCCAATAATCTCCCCCTTTGACATTGATGGCAACATATGATATCAAAAACATCCTATGTTCATGGTGACCTCTTTCTTTTACAATCTTCTCAATATCCTCATCAAAGATTTCTCTAAACTACTTTAGTTCCTCTGACTGTGTTTTTGTTCCACGTATATACTCCCCCAGAGTATAAGCTCCCCCTTAGTACATACTCCCCCTTACTATATACTCCCCCTTTGACATCAATGGCAAAGGGTGCCATAGATCTTTAGGTATAGGTACTACTCTAGAAGTAGAGTATTCAACCATTCATCAGTCACTTAATGACTGATGTTCTTGCTGCTTCTTCTAAATAGACTCAGGAGAAGGAATTACTCCCAACTTCTCCCTTAGATACTCAAAAGTATCCTTTGATAAAGGCTTTGTGAAAATATCTACCAACTTTTCTTTGGTGTTCACATAGTCCAATTTAAATTCTTTTTCTGCAACCTTTTCTCTTAAGAAATGGTACTTGATCTCTATGCTTTTTGTCTTTGTGTGCATCACAGGGTTCTTAGACATGTTGATAGTGCTAGTATTATCACAATGAATAACAATAGGATAATCAACCTGAATGCCAAAGTCTTTAACCATCTGCTTGATCCAAACATGGTTGAACAATTTAGTGCTATTGCAACATATTCAGCTTCTTCTATTGACTGAGAAATACAGTTCTGCTTCTTGCTTATCCAAGAAACCAACCCGTCTCCAAGAAATACTACTCCTCCTGAAGTGCTCTTCCTGTCATCAATACAACCTACCCAATCTGCATCTGTATACACATGAAGCTTTACATTCTCTGATTTAGGATACCATAAACCATAGTCTATAGTTCCCTTTAGATATCTGAATATCCTCTTGATTGCCATTAGGTGATTCTACTTGGGTTCAACTGCAAATCTTCCAACAATGCCAACTGCATTAGATATGTCAGGTCTAGATTGAGTTTGATAAATGAGTTTACCAATCATAGATTTATACAATGTCTTATCAACTATTGTGGAATCATCATCTTTTGAAAGCTTGCTTCCTATTATCATGGGAGTGCATACTGGCTTATAGTCTTCCATCTAGAAGGTCTTCAATATTTCCTTCACATATTTTGACTGATTAATGAATATACCTCTATCTGTTTGTTTTACATTCAGTCCCAAAAAGTATTTTATAGGACCAATCATACTCATTTCAAATTCATTCTGCATTTCTTTTGCAAATGTTGTACCGAGCTTTTCATTACCTCCAAAGATAATGTCATCAACAAATATGGCAACTAGTAGTAATCCATCAGGTGTCTCTCTTGTGAATAGGTTATAATATGCTGCTCCTTTCTTGAATCCAATCTTAGTAAGATAACCATCAAGTCTCTCATACCAAGCTCTTGGGGCCTATTTAAGACCATAGAGTGCTTTCTTCAATTTGCATACCATGTTTGGTTCATCTGAAAGATTAAATCCTTCAGGCTATTCTATGTAGACTTCCTCATTCAAGTCACCATTCAGAAAAGCTGATTTTACATCCATTTGATAAAATTTAAAGTCTTTGAATGTTACATATGCCAAAAATAATTTAATGGCTTCCATTCTGCTCACATGGGAAAATGTATTAGTGTAGTCTATTCCTTCTCTCTGCACATATCCTTTACATACCAATCTTGCTTTGTTTCTTACTACTGTACCATCTTCATTCATCTTGTTTCTAAATACCCACTTTGTTCCAATCACATTTTTGTCA
>MU226329.1:37465-94097 GCA_018584345.1 Thuja plicata
TCATAGTTTGATGTTAAAGTAGTTAGCATCTTGTCCATTATGTCTTCTTCTGATATTTCTCCACCATTGTTTCTGATTCCAGAGACTGCTTCATTTATCCTCTAATTGTAAGCTCTAATGTTCTCTTTAGGTAACATCTCAAAAGTGTTGTATTTATTTTTCCATGTCTTCTTGCATGCATTCTTTGCTTGAATATCCCCTTCAAACATATCTTCTAAATACTTCCATATGATATATGCTCTGTCAATTTTCTTGATCTCAGAAAATTTACTGTCAGATAAGGTGCTGATTAGGGCTTCTTTAGCAATTACATTATTGGTAAATATATCCTTTTGTTTGTTAGTAGCATCATCCTTTGCAAGGTCTTTCAGAGATGGAATTATAACTTCTTGTGTAGAAATTTCAAAGATCTCAAAGCTAACACACTGTAGATGTGTTATCATTTTTTTTTTCCAATCCAGATAATTTTCTCCATTGAACTTAGGGCTTTCTTTTTTGAAGTAAGACATCTGATCTACCTTAAGCTATTAGGCTTCTTCTCCAAGGCACTTGGCTCTGATACCAATCATTAGAATAGTCCCAAAGGATAACTGAGGGGGGGGGGGTGAATCAATAATCAATAAATTTAATTCTTTTTCTTCTTTAACTTCATAATACAACAAAGTAAATGCTTAATCAGATAACATAGTACACAACACACAATTTGATTACGGGAAAACCAAATGGTAAAACCCCCGGTGGGAATTAGCACCCACAATGAACTATACTTGTTTATAGTAATCCCTATTAGAAGATATCTCAACCCTATTAGGAGTTGTACTTTATAATGCAATAAGCATAGTGACCTTGTTAAGGGTCAGACCCTATTAGGATTCTTTTACAAATAACCATGTTAGGGGTGGTGGACTCACTGTCCAAAAGCTCACTGCTTGATGGTGAAGGCTACAACCTTCTGTATAACAAATATGCACTATATCTGATGATGAACTATAGAGTAGACCTACTATCTTGATCAGTTCTAGTGTATTACAATCTTTCACTTCTTCTTCACATAGACTCTTGATGAATGAACCAAATCTGATAATCTTCTCTGTACATCTTTCTTCACTTTTCGTATCATTCACACTTAGCGTGTGACATTTGACTTGCTATAAGTATCTTCCTCAAAGTATGAGATCATGGGACCTGTAAGAAAACTCTTCATAACATCCTTTTCAGCTCTACTAAGCATGCAAGCATTATTACAACCGCGTAAGTATAAACTGAATAGACGCGACGCTTCACTAAGTCAGCCTCACCAAATTAACTCTAACTTTGCAATCTTCTTGAAACACATTTGGTGCCTTTAGATGAATATCATCAACTCATAATTAATCTTAAATATAAAGACACATATCTTGAAGATAGGTGCAACTCAAGAAACATGTGATATACATTGGCCCTAAATAGTTACACTACCAGAATTGTAACTGCCAATAACAGAATTACATAACTTGATTGAAACGTCATATCTAGATCTGTGTGTATGAACATAACATAATAAACATGTCAACAACATGTATCTAACCATGCAAGTATTCATGTCATCATTCTGATAACTACATACAAAATTACTATTGTGTATTATATTTTGTCATCAATGACAAACATACAATCAATCAACTGCTCAGAATCAAATCTCCAACATCAACTTGATATAATCTGATTGGTTATATACATAGTATCAAAAAATTCAAAGAGCCAGAAAGATTAAGGTTATGCTATTAGTAATGCATAAAATTTTAGTATGTACTAAGTGACAACAAACATTGACGGTCAGGGCACCCCAATGGATAGAGAACCCCGAGAGGAAAGTCAAAGTGATAACCAAGCAAGAAACGCAAGCAACAATTACCGATGAAAAGAATCACAGTGTTACCCGATGGGAAAACAACCGTGATGGATAGACAACCCTGATGGAGATTCCCAAGGAGAACTGAAGTGTTGACTGAGCTAACAAGGAGTTAAACACCGAAAATAACTGAAGTTCATAAATGAAAAAAAAGACTTAGCTGGAAAAAGCTAAATAAGGAGTTAACATGTTGTTAATATTTTTTTTGTCAAAAAGATAAAATCTAGAGATAAGAAAGAGTTTTAAAGTTGTTTTATTCGAATTCTCTAAGAGAAATCTACGAGATAAAACTGAAGTATAGTTTTAAAGAAATATTGGCTAGAATTGTAGATCATGTCAAGAACAAGAAAGTCAAGGATTGAGAAATGGTGAAATCATGTCTATAAAGAGACAAGCTAATTCATTTTTAGTTAGGGTAGTGAATAGAGAAGAGTATGTTGAAGGTATACAGGTGAAGAAAAACTTCACACAGTCCTGATAAATCAAGATAAAGAACAGAGCTATATTTCTGTGGACACCGAGAAACAGAGAAGCACAACATCACCAAGAAGAATGAAGTGGAGCAAAGGTATTGAAATGAGACATTGATTAGAAAGGTATTATGATCTTACAATAGATTTGAAAATCTACAAAGTATAGTTGTATATGCGAATAGATTATTTACTATTTAAATTTAACCATTGGATCAGAAATTCTCTTAACCGAGCAGGACTTAACAATCCTTTATTTATCGAGATACATCCTAAGGAGTATAAAAATTTTTGGTCATAAAGATAGTATAGAGATGCCATATACGAAGTGACAAACTACACAAGGTTTGGTCATAAAGATAGCATAGAGATGTCAGATGTCAAGTGAAAAACTATTCTATTTAAATCCTCTAACAAGGTCACACTTAACCATGTGTTTGTAACCTTTAATAGGGTTGGCTCTTCACCGAGCTCACTTTAGAAGAGTGAGAATTTTGGGTTACCGGTCCCAAGTGGTTTTTCCCTTAACAGGGTTTTCCACGTTAAAAATATAGGTGTCAATGTGTTTATGAGTCATTACTTTAGTATTTTGCATTACACATAACTAGTCTAGATTGATCAGTATACACTAAGTAATTTACTGTATTTGGTAAATGAAAGACTGCTAATCAGTAAAGATAAAGAATAAGGTTTTATAGTGAACTCCGATCAGTAGTTATTTGATAAGATAATCTAAAGGCATACATCTTGTAGGACTGAAGATAACTAGAGGATTATATTGTGGTAATAAGTCTTTGGGTTAATTTTTTGGAATATTTTTGAGGTCACTGATTCACCCCCCCCTCTCAGTTATTCTAACATATACTTCCTCTTCAATAATATCATTGAGAAATGTAGACTTAACATCCATTTGATAAAATTTGAATCCCTTATAAGCCACATATGCTAGTAGAATCTAACTCCTTCTATTCTAACAACAAGAGAAAATGTTTCACCATAGTCAATAACTTCTTTTTATGCATACCCCTTGCAAACTAATCTTGCTTTATTTTTTATTATATTACCATGTTCATTCAACTTATTTCTAAAAATACACTTAGTACTGATTACATTCTTATATTTTGGTCTCGGTACCAAATTCCATGTATTATTCTTTTGAATGTGATCTAACTCTTCTTTCATTGAGTTCATCCAATCTTCACTTTCTAATGCATCTTTCACTTTTCTTGGTTCAAATTCATATATTAAGCATGTGTTGTCTCTTACCTTGCTTCTTGATAGAATTCTAGCAGTCTTGTCTCCAATTATTTTACTTAGTGAGTGGTGGATCTTCACATACTTTGCTAAAATAGGCTTGGTAGCGGATGGTATCTCTTCATTTCCATCATTTGTTGGAATCTCTCTCCACTCATCTTCTTCCTTAGTTTGTGCTTTCAATAAGGTGTCAAGAATCTTATTCTATACATAAACAAATCTTTGATAATCATTGGGTTCCTTCTTGCTATCTTCATCATTCTTCTTTGCAAATTCATGAGTCCTCACATTTTCACTTTCTAAAATTTTGTTAGTAGTCTTATTCAAACATTTGTAGGCTTTTCTCTTAGTAGAATATCCCAAGAATACTCCTTCATCTCCTTTAGAGTAAAACTTTCCATCTCTATCATCTTTTAGAATATAACACCTACGTCCAAATACTTTAAAGTAAATTAATCTCATTTGAAGTCCATACTAGATCTCATAAGGTGTCTTGTTAGTTTCCTTCTTCAGTTTTACTTAGTTAAGTGTATAAGAAGTGGTGTTGACTGCTTCTCTCTAGAAGTTTTGTGAAATGTCATTCTCAATCATCAGTGTTCTAGTACAATCCACAATGGATCTATTTCTTCTCTCGACTATCCCATTTTTTTTGGTTTCCTCGACGTAGGCATTTGTCTCTTTATACTGTGTCCATTGTGGAAGAGTGTAAACTAACTAGAAGTAAACTCTCCTCCTCTGTCAGATATCAGACATTTGATCTATCTCCCAATATATTTTTCAACTCTAGCCATGTACCATTTAAACATATGGAAAGAATTGGATTTTTCTTTCATAAAGATGACCTACTTCATTCGAGAATAGTCATAAAAAAAAAAAATGAAGTATCTATCTCCATAGTAGCTTTGTGTTCTCATGGGACCACATAGGTTGGTGTGTACCAACTCCAAAATAGATTGTGTAGTGTAATATTTTCTTGTAAAGATTTATTTAATCATATTACCTACTTAGCATCCCTTGCACATGGCATTCTTAGGTTTGTGTAAACTCGCTAAACATATTACTCTATTCTTCTTACTTAATTTGATTAAGTTATCAAAATTCACATGACATAGCCTTTTGTGCTGTTGGGCATATTTCTAGTTTTTCTGACTCTTACTAAAACAAATTGGTTCCCAATGTGAGTTAGGCCTAAAATGTCAAGGTCTGTTCCAGTGTACCATCAAATTTTCCTGCAAATGTTTGATTTCCAAGAAATGGAGTGCAAAGATGGTTGAAAACCATAAACCCTAGGTCATTTGCATCTTTTTCATGCAAAAAACCCTAGATATTCATAACCTGATTCTAATTTGAAGTTACTTTTTTTTTAGTAACTTAAGTCTTATAAGCCATGTGCTTTTTAGCCTCTACCTTTATCTCTTAATCTTGCAATCAAAACCAAGTATTCCATCTGGTCTAGAGACTTGGCGCAATCTTTTATCTCTTAATCTTGAGATGAATGGAATATGATCTAAGTCTTTCAGAGATTAAGCACAAATGGTTGATCTTGATCTGATTATGCGGTTGGTGTGTGATCGCTATATAAATATGAAGTTGACTCAAGGATTCAGAGACTTAGAAACAACCATCGATGTAGATTTAATCATTTGGATAGTGCTAGATCTCATGAATTAACTCAAGTTATGAGAAATATTCAATGATTTAGAGTTTTCTCAGTCGTGTAATATCATAATATAACCCGAGGTCAAGACAGAGTTCATTTTTTCTTTGTCGCATGATCCTTAAAAGAAATCATAGTTAAGTGAAAGATTCAAAGATTTAGCAAGGATCGTTGATCTTTTCCAAGATGAGCAGATGGCGTGTGATCTCCAAACAATGCCGAAATCAAGGTTTTCTTCATCGATTAAGAGGTAGCCATAGATCTTGTTATATCTTGGACTTGATCCTATGGCCTACACGTGATCTCCCAATTAACTCATGAGTTAGTGAATCTTTCAGAGACTTGGAGATGAGGTTTGTCGCGTAATCTCCAGATAAACCTAAGGTTGAGGCTAAGTTAGGTATAGTTTATTTCAAGATTCAGAGATAACTTAGTTGCGTGATCTCAGAATGAAGGTGTGGTTAAGAAGATAGTCTCAAGATTCAGCACAGGCCGTTGGATCAAGGCAAGATCAAGGATTGCCATGTAATCTCAGGAAGAATGGATAAAGTATAGAAAGATTGTGAGACTTAGCATTGATCATTGATCAAGAAAATATCTTAGGGCTAGCATATGATCTCTAAATTAAACCTGAGTTAGAGGAATTCTTTAGCGACTTAGAGATTCTTTCAATCGCTGAATCTCCGAATGGACCATGGTTAGTTGTGATTAAGTTAGATCCAAGTCAAGTTTTTTGTGGGTGAATCTGGACCATTGATGAAGATAGAGATATGTGTCGGGCACTAAATCACTAGAATAAGTCAAAACTTTAAGAATTATTCAATGATCAAGAGATAATGGCTAAGATACAGACACATGTTTAAGTGGCTAAAAGATCGGTGGTATCTGTGAAGTCTCCAAATAAACCCAGGGTTGAGAAAATATTTCAGCGATTCAGAGATATCTTTTATCTTTGAATCTCCAGACTTAACCAGAATTATTCCAAGCATTATAAGATTTGGAGATAAAACAGTCGCATGATCTTAGAACAAACTGGAGTTAAGGAAAAATATTATGAGATTCAGTGCAGGTCATAGATTAAAAGGAAGATCAAGGGTAGTCGCATAATCTCCAAACAGAATGAGCAAGTACAAAATGATTTAGAGACTTAGCACAAGGTGTATATAAAGATCTCATCATGTGGTCTATGTGTGGCCTATGAATAAACTCAGGGTAAAGTAAAACATTCAGTGACTATGAGTTTTCTCAGTCACTTGATCTCCAAATGACTTAAGGTTAAGTTAAGGATAAAAGATGAGTTGACAAGAAAGATCTGAACCATTGACATGACTCAAATCTAGTGGTGTTCATGTAATTTTTGAATAGATCCACGGTTAGTTGAAATTCTCATTGATTCAGAGACTTAGTTATTTGCTAAATCTCCAGATAGAATCAGAGTTAAAATAGGGTTATTCTTTTTCCTTAGTCGCGTAATCTCAAAACAAAATCAAAGTTAAGAAAATCATCTAGAGACTTAGCGATGATCATTGATGAAGAAGAAGATCATGTAGTTGGTGCTAGATATCATAATTTAACCTGAGTCAAAGAAAAATCTTAGCAACTTAGAGATAAAGTAGTCACGTGATTGCCAGATAAACTGCGGTCTCAGTATGGTAAAATCTTAAAGATTTTCTCTTGTGCCATGTCAAGGAAATATTATGAAAAGCCAAGGTTAATAAAGACAAGAGATTCTGATAGAGTACAAGTAATCTACTGAGTTTTGAAAAAGAACGGAAAACTAGCCAATTGGATAGCATGTCAATCCTTTTTTCTTATAATAAGTTTTTAAAACTAGAAAAGCACTCATGACTACTCCAACTAGGCTATTCAAATTTGATTTCCTGTCAACTTCAAGTGTCACGACTAGGAAAGAATTGATGTCAAGACATGCAAAGTTATTGCAGAAGTGATTGAGGAATGGTTTCCAAATTCTTGACTAGACCGATGCATTCAATTTTCAATGATAAATAGACATGGCCTTTGTAAATTTCTTATTACCAAAGTTTTCAGAGTACAAAGAAGAAAAATTGCATAAGTTTTAGAGTTTTCAGAGTGAAGAATTGCTTGAGTTTCAGAGCGAATTGTAAGGATAAACTTGTGTCTGAGAGGAGAATTGTTCAAAATAGTCAGCAAAGATGAGTCAAGCTGGACCATGCGAGGTCTCAACTAGTCAAGGAATTAAAGATGTAGAAGATGAGAAGAAAGGAACATGGAACTTCTTAGATGAGTTTGTTTCTCTACTACCTAGAGTGAACCAAAATAAACAAGGTAGACGATGAATCCTTTTCTGATGCTATGTCTAATTGTAGGGATCCCATCACTCTTGGGTGCTCTAGTTTTCATTTATTCAATTACTTTTATAAAAAGATGGACAAACAGATTCCTGTCTCAAACCCTTGGACATTAGGTCTTTCTAAGTTAATTGTCCCTAATTTTTTCATAGATGTTGACCTATTGATAACCCTAGCTACAAGATATTATACTACTTCCAAAACAATAAGGAAAGGAAATGAAACAACCTTAGTGACCTTAGATAGGTCATCATTCATGAAATCCTTTGGCATTTATCATGCCTCTACCATAGAGATAGACTTGAAAGAATTGCAGAGAAAATATGCCAAAGAGGTCACCATAGTCATTAAATTGGTCCAAGCCCATGTTCCTAGGTTGAACAGGAACTATGTGGCCCCATTTCCTATTTCAAAGGGTGCACCCTATGAGTTCAAAGACCTCTATTTCTACATGAAATATATAGCCTATGGGTTGTGTGTGGTTTTAGGAATAGATGGACATCTTGAGAGGATTCATGCAGACCTACTCATGATTATTTTGGATATTCAGAACTCCCATGCCAACAAATATTTTTACTACATCCAGTATGTCATAGACAGAATGCATGAGGGCCTGATCAACATTCAGAAGAAGGTTAATCCCAAGTTCATTCATTACTATCTTACAATGCATTTAATTTTATATTTCAATGTTGATAGCATGAACACAGAGTTGCTAAGACCAATAACTCAATTCCAAGGCCAACCAAACCCCATATAGCTATGGATTAGGATTTGGAATCATACTTCTAATGAGAATGAGTTTCGTGGATTTGAAATATAGATAGTATATCCATTGCTAGAACAACTGGGCCTTAATGTAACTAGGATACCATTTAGAGCACTTAAAATTCTAAGGCTTTGCCAACATGTAGAAAAATGGCTAGGAGATCACAATTGGGGTGATTTCTACTATGAGAAGACTTTTACTATAATCAATGTTTATGGATGCTCCCAACCCCCACACATACTTCCTAAGTATGTACCTCCAAGAGTGGCCTTGATAGAATTCATTTGGAAATTGATGTGGATAGATAAGGAGCACATGGATCCTCATATAATAGGCACATTCACTCCTAGAAAATTCAAATTGACTAACTTCATAATTGGGAAAAGAGCCATAGATGCAATGAATAAGTGGTTGGGCCAGTATAGGATGAGCATGGCCTTGTATAGGTATATAGATCCAGAAGGTTTCATCAAAGGTGCTAAGAAGTTTTTGACCACAATCATCACTTCTATCAAAGAGCATGAAGAGTGCATTGAGGAAGACCTCATTGGAAATATATTGGAGGATGAATAAGTAGCAAGAAGAGTTGCACAATATCAAGATTTGATAGGCTTGGAGCAGAAAATGAAGAAAGCAGGGATTCCATTTGGATTTTTTTTCCTAGGAGTGCCTTATCTTCATAGACTCACAAAGATGATTGAGTCTTATCACACTTTATACAATCAACTTGAAGGATTGATTGAAGATAAGAAATGAGGTCCCGAGAAGCACTAATCCTTTGAATATGAAGAGGATAGTGAAGGAGGATACCCAATACATATCCTTCCTCCCATGGATCAACCACCTACAATAGATCAGAGCATGGAAGTGGATCTTATATAAGTACCCGATGATGAGGTGACTAATGATCCCCCAAGGAAGAAACATAGTCCCCCAAGGAAGAAACAAAGAGTAGAACAAGGGGAGCCATCTAAAGTAGAAACTCAAGGAAAGAAAAGGGACAAAGTAAGTGCCCTAATCACTGGTGATAGGAAGTATCACCATCAACTTAGAAAAAATATTAGGGAGGGGAATAAATTGGAAAAAATATATACAAGAAGAAGTGGAGATACCCCTCCAATTATGTCAAGATGAGAGAGAAATCCATCAAGAAGATTTCCTTAGTGATGTTGCTTTCATCAAGATAGATGAATTCAATAAATTCTTGATTATATGGAGGAAGCATCAAGAAGAAGAAGCATAATTGTAGTTGAAAGGGGGTGACACTATATAGAGTGAGGCCCTACAAGCATTGCTAGCTTATGATCCAGAGACTAAAACAATAACCCCTGAAGAAGCAAGACAACTAGTCAAATCTAGTGGGATGTTGCTTGTGCCTAGGTGGGATTTGGCCTCTACTTTCATTATTGATCAAATTAGAAAGAAACCAAATTCTAACTTGTCTTCTGAGATACAAATTGGGGAGATAATCAGGGGATGCAGATATGATCCAAGATCTTAGACACTAGTCATGTGGTATCTAGCATCAAGGACACAAAATCCTTCCTTGGTCAGTGTTAAAGAGAAGATGGATGAGGATAAGATCATCTGGATAGTGAAGAATACTGTATATTTAGAGATATCTCAGGCTGTCACCCACTTTGCCCACTTAAATCAAGAAAAGACAGAGAAACTCTCTACAAGGTACACAAAGTTATTTGATGAGTCTATTTTTGTGATAAAGGATATGGAAAGGTGCTTGATTCAAATCAAGTCACTACAAGGGCATGTGGAGGTACTAAACAAGAAGTTAGAAGAGGCTCGCAAAGCTCTCCCCACTCTACCCAAAGAAGTTGTGAATGCTTAAATAGATACTACAAAGGACTTCCCTCAAGAAATGGGGTATCCAGGCCAAGATTAAAATGAAGTGGCATTAAGTGCCTTATGAAACATCTTGCAGAAAAGGATAGGTATCCTAAAGGGAAAAGTGGACCTAGTACACAAAGCATATAACAAGCTATCTAGCCTAGAGATAGAGGTCAAAAACCACATTGTAACCTTGGATCCATACTTTGGCACTTGGTCAAGCAGGGGATCACAATTTGAAAAACTTGAAGCCTTGCAGCCACATAGGATAGATCTTCCATAGATAGTTTGTCAAGTGGGAGAGATGATTGACCAGATTGGAGCATCATTGTCTTTCTTCAAAGGAAAAGCTAATAAAATATAGGCAAGGATCAATATGTTTGGTCCATATTTTAATAGATTTATTTCTCTAGTTAAGGGAGAAGATGATAAGACCAAATCAGTGGAAGAATGGAGAAATTATTTTGATACTCCACTACCTAGTAAAGAGGCATTCATGATATAAGATAGTGTCCTGGACATGGATAGATTTAAAATAACCTTGGACAAATTATTTAATGCAGAAACAAACTTTGTGAAGTTTGTTATAGATGTCAAGGTCATAACTAATGCCAGATGAGAGAGGAAAAAGATACATTTACAGAGCATTCAAATTTTTAATTGGCCTTTAGAGGCTGAAGTTACATAGTAGGACAACATCACCAAGCCCAAAAAGAAGAAGCCAACAACTATCAACCTGGATGTGAGGGATGAGGAGAAAAGTAAGACATGACACTTGATTAATGAGAAAATGGAGGGTAATCATTAGAAAGACTAGTGTAATTTAGCCTATATTGGTAGTCACTAGGTCTCACAACAACCTCAAGAGGTTATCTAGAATATCTATAGACAAAGGTGCCAACTGGAAAAGATTTGGAATCATTTCAAATCAGCTACTCAAGTGTTTTTCTCCACCGACTGAATATGTAACTGTAATTTTGTCTTTTAGTACTTTTAGGTTTATCATAGCCATCCAAAGCTTGTTGCATCCTTTCTCTCTAAGGATTCCAAGATGGTTAGTGCTCTCTCTATATACCAAGTTGTAAGATATTGTAAAGGATGATGAATTAAGAACTGCGAGCTACACTTCTAAAATTTGTCTATTTCCAAGCTTTTTGTCTCTCTGAATGTATTGAAGAAAAAGTATATTAATAAAAAATAGTGAAGTTTCCTGTTTCACATGAATTATGTTTTCTTGTGTTTATGTTTATGCTCTTGTATTTTTAATCTATAAGGAATCTTAAATGTACTAGTTATAAGGTAACTGTGCGATTATTTGTAAGTTTCTTTCAAGGAGGAAGTAAATCTTATGAGTAGTTCCAGAGGGATAGATATTTGTGTAGGAATTTGATACATGGGTGTGGAAATTAGAATGTGGTTTGTAAGGAACTCCATTTGAGTTTCATGTGTGTTTCAATTAATTATTTTTTGTGAATGTATATCTCAATTAACTCTTTTCCCATGATTAGGCACTGGTCTAGGTTTTGATAAGTAGTCATCATCATCAATCTAAAAATAAAACAATCTTTTACTTTCTTGTTTAAGAACATTCATATTTGTCAATTGTATTAAAGGATACAGTTCAATTTTTTGATTCCTTGAAGAGAGAATCATTAGGTTATCCTTCATGAGTCTAGAAATCTAAAAAGGATGAGAATCCTTGTTTCACTTTTATTTTCTTTTTTCAAGTTCATGGTCTGGCTTGTTAAGATTTGCATAAGATTGGTTTTGTTCATATGCAAGATGTGTTATTAATTGTTACAGTAAAAGGTAAGAGAAAAATCAGTTTAACCCTTAATCCACTGTTAAAATTACTAAAGAATAGTAAACTATGAAAGGTACACCCGCCTGAGTCTGTGGAGCTCAAAGAAGAATGAGGATTAATCCTCATAAATTAGACTTTTACTTGTATGAATCAAGAGTTGGGAATCTAAGAGTCAAGCATATTTTTTATATTTATATTTTACAAGAAAAATTACTAACATGTGCCATAGCCATACATCTTTAGTCTTAGAAAATAGACAACTCTTTATGGAAGTATCAAGGTAGAATAGGTTACCTTTATATTGTTCTCTAGTAGCAATTAGACTTCCCTTCTCATCAAATAAATTTACCTTTTTTTTTTGAAATTCCATTTGGTGTCCTATATTATTCAATTGTACCACACTCAATAGATTATACTGTAGAGCTTCAACCCAATAAACATCATCACATTTAGTATTATTCAACAGAATTATAGAACCTTTTCCATTCACAAGATATGGAGCATCATTTTCAAATCTAACATTACCTCCATTATTCTCTTTTAAAGTAATAAACTTATCAGTATCACCATTCATATGGTGTGAGAAACCACTATCTATAATCCATGTATCACTATTACTTACTTGTGAGATTAGGGATTTTTCTTCTACATATCTTTCTTCATCAGATTCATCTCTAATAGAAACATAAACAACTTCTACTTCTTCATCATTAGTGTCATCATCAGATGATCCTCCTTCGACAATGTAGCATGATTTATTTCTTTTGTTGTTAAAGTCTTTAAATCTTCTAAATCTATTCTCTCTCTTTTTGTTATCTATGTTGTCTTTCTTCTCATTATTGTCAGGAAAACTAGAAGCAATGTGACCAATATTATTGTAGTTAAAACACTTCAAAGGTAGCTTCCCGCAGTACTTACCTTTACCTCTTAGTAGTCTTCTAGATAATAAAGCTTTAAACTTAACTTCATTTCTTTCATCTTCAACATATATTTCCTCTAGCTCACTTTTACAACTATGAAATTTTTCACTAGCGCTACTTGCATATCCATCACTAGATCTAGATACTCTAGACTTTCCAATATTAAAAGATGATTTGAATGCATATTCAATCTTAGAAGTAGCAGGAAAACTATTATCAAAATCATTCAGCTCAAAATAAGTTATCTTACCGATTGTAGCATCCAGGGTAACATTCATCTGAGGAATGGATCTTAGCTCTTGTATTATAGATACTCAGATGGCATAGATAGGTAAAATTGTTCTTAGCAAATTTCTTGTAACATATTCTTCTTCAATATGTCCTCCAAAACCTTTGATATCTATAGAAATTTCCTCTAGTCTTGTATTCTATAATGCAATAGTTTCTCCTTATTTCATTCTCATAGATTCAAAATTGCCTCTTAAGCTTTCATCTTTAGCCTTCCAAACATGTTGATCTCTACCATATACTAGTGCTAACTTGTCCCACATCTACTTTGCAGTATCAAACCCTTGAAGATCATTGAACTCTAGGTGTGTGAGAGTAGATAATATTTCTATCATAACTTGTGTATGTTCATGTCTTTCTCTTATTTTCTCAAGTGTTAAAGGACCAAACAATGGAGGTGAGTACTTGCTGTCAACATGGTTTAATGCATAATCTCCAATTCCAAATATGTGTAGTCTCATCCTGTTCTTCCATGTAGAAAAATTATTCTTGTTCAACTTAGGTGTCTCCCTCTTATACATCTTCGAATCTTTAACTCAAGTCCCTTTAAACTTATCTCTTAGAGCACTAGCTTTGATACCAATTTTTGGTTTACTAAGAGGGGGGGGGTAAATAAGAAAATATTGAATCTTATAATTTAAAACTTAGGTCTCTGATTCAACTCGGTAACTCAAATAATAGAAGCAATCGAAACTATGACAACTCTACTTATCTCAATCAATAACATATACCATAAGAAAATAACATCCACAATTATCAATGCAACACACATAAAACATGGTTTAATGAGGACACCCAATTTTGGATTTACCTTTGTGGGAATTGTCACCCACAAAAAGAAATACTCTTCTAAAGTATGCCCGGTTAAGAGCCAATCTAGTTAAAGATTATAATGCACATTTGTTAGATGTGACTCTATTAGTGGATTTACCTTAAATATGTTAAGATCTTCACCCTGTTAGGAGTGTCCTGGTGAGAGGGATTAAAAATTCATCCTATAATGTTACCTTTCTCAAGGATTTACAAAAGGACTTGTTAGGTCCACTCGAATAAGATATTTTTCTATTACAAAGGTTAATAAGAAATATTCTAATGATTTGATCTATGTATCTACAACTTCCTCTTTCTTGTTTAGATCTTTTATTCACTCTCTGTCGCTATTGGAATTAATAACTCATTAGTCTCTTCTCTAGACTGGATCTTCACCTCTTTTCTCTTCTTTTCTTCACTCAGTAGTTTGACCACACTTCAACCTTTCAATTTGCCAGCATCTCTCTTGTAAACATACAAGCCCAACAATATATAGGCCTCTATTTTTGCCTCTTAATCTCCTTGATTAGGTTTTCCCTTATTTTCTCTCAGTCGCCAGATCATATTTTTGATCTTATTCAATGCATTTGCAACTTAGTTAAATGATTAACCTTTTCCTTAGAACTTGCACTATTCTTGGAACCCACAACTTCCCTTTTTCTGCTTAATCTTCATCTCAGATTTTGAACTTGACTTTTCATGATCATAGATATCTATAACAAACTTCATCTTCATCCTTAGCATATTCTTGATCTCTATTCCATCACATTAGATTCATTATGATCTTTGAATTCAAACTCTATTTTTCACTCGATGACTTAGTGGCTGACTTCACTCAGTGTCTAAATTTTCTCAATTTCCAACCTTGCTCGATGACTAACATCTTTTTGGTTGTCAATTTCTCTCTGTGACTGACTTTTCTTTAATCGACTGACTAACACTTCACTTTACCAATAGACTTCTCTCTGCTTGGTAACTAGGCTTGTTTCATTTATCAACTTTACCTTTCTTGCTTTACTGACTTAACAACATCAAATCTTAAATAGAAAACAATTATACCAATAGTATCTTATCATTGTTTGATCTTTATTATATGCCCAATTAAGTTCTTCTCCAAATGATATGAAAACTTAATATAAACCATAAATTAATTACTTAACATTAATGAAAAAGTAACAACTGGTCTAGCCATTCTACTATCTTGTATTCCTCAGAGCCCAGTCTCCATAATTATTACTATCAATTAGTTAACATGAACTAACCATATTTCTAATTCTAAATCCAAGTTAGTTTGCACATTTCTATGTTAATGTATCTATTCTAAAATATCTCCCCAAATTTATTGTCTCAATATGAAGTGGGGAACATCACTCAAGCACTCATTTATGAGAATGTTATCATCTACTATCAAACCTATGCTAAATTTGGTCATTTGTGTTCTAATTGTAATTTCCCTTGGGGTATTTAATTTCTACTTCATTTGATGAGATGAAAATATCCCATCCCACCAATGAATCTTATTTTTCACCAAGCCCGCTAATTATGGAGAGGTCTTCATACCTAGGTGGTAAGGATTTTTCGAAAACCACCCCTAACTTGGTGGCTAGTGGATGTGTGGAGATTATATTGTTTTCCATACTTTGGGTGCATGTAAATAAACTCATCATAGTGTCAGGGTCGGTCACTTTTGTGTCCAAGATAATGGAAGATATATGTGTTGATTAGTTTGGATAACTAAGGGGGAGGGGTGAATCAATGATCATTAAATATTTTTATTAAACTTAATTATTAATTTGGATCAAATTTAATTCAAATAGATATGAACATGAAAGCACATAAGAATACCATACAAAATGAATGCCAATTTTTTACGTGGAAAACCCAAGATGGGAAAAACCATGGAGAATGCTAATTCTCAATTATGAAACACCGATTAAGGTTATTTTTACAAGGGTGGCTCACCACCAAGATGCTCACTGCAGGTAGGCTCACTGCTTGGCTATCAAAAATAATAAATAGCAACTAATTACAATCAATACATGAAATGATAGAATCACATCTACATATTAATGAATTTATTTTTGGTTAAGAACACAATAATTATCTATAGAAAATCTAGTTAGGAATGTTCTGCCAATATTCTCCACAACCTCTTCACACAAGCTTTGTATTTGATGCATTCAAGGATGCAGAAAAATCAAAAGATTAGTTTGATCCTTGTAGCCAATACAAAAAAATCAAAACAACCAGAGAACAACAAGCCAAGATTGGTAGAATGAGAGATCAACCTTCTATTATTCTCACAAAATCATTTACAATAGATGTACAACATGGAGTCTCACATGCCAAGAACACATGCATGATTATGATAAGAAAAAATCTTACAAACACTATCCAACTAAATCCAAATAATATTATGAAGATAACTTATCCCTTAGGAACAATTCCATATGGTTATAAAGAAATCACAACAACAGTCCGACCCATAAAAGATCACATTTCCCAATATTTGAGAAAATGTGTTACAACAAATAGGTCAGGACCAAAATCATCTTGAACAACCTCCAATGAAATAAATAAGATATAAAATCATAGAAATAAGCCACCCTTAAACATATCATTGAGTTGGCACAATTGTGTATGAAGATTCTATTGGAAACTACAATTGAAACAATTGTTATATTGCCATTGATGTCAAACCTTAACTGGTAAGACAATTGCTATCTTGTAAAGTGCCATATCAATTGATTGATGAAGAAGATTTGAAAAGGAGAGATAACAAGAATACCTGATGAAATGGTTGAGTTATGTGGAACTAAAATGGGTACTTGATGAGATTGCACCTTGACAAGGTAATATATTGTTTATCTTAAGTCTAAGTGAAGTTTGGATGACTACAAGATTAGTCTTGACCGAGCAACAAAGTAAAATATTAAGGAACCTATGTTTGTGTCAAGTGATGTGAGTGTCAACTAAGCACAAATACATGTCAAGAAAATATAGTGTCGACTGAGCATCATTATTTACCAAGTGTCAGTAAATTACTGAGTTATCTAGTGATGATCGAGCAAAAGAACACAATGATGACCGAGTGTTAGTATTTTAATAGTTTGAGGGAGATTTGAGATCCCAGCTGACATAGTTGATTTTATTGAGATATGTGAAGCATATTTAAGATAAGGATGATTATTGTGGAGAATTAAATGAGAATTTAATATATGTTTAACCATTTTTATGTATGGATTCAATGAGTTTTAGGATGTATTCTAAAATGTAGATGGAAATGAAATGTTGGAAGGATTCATTGGATCTGACCAAACCTAATGTTGTGGGTCCACAACACACACCCCATTTTTTGGTCCTCTGACCATGGGGAACCCCCTATTTTTGTCTTTTGGCCTTTTTTCATGTCTGCCCCTCAAAGAAATCCAGTCAGCCACCATAGATAATAGTTGAGACCAAGTCAGAGGAAGGAAGAACCTTTTTTTGGCCTTTCGGCCCTTTCAGCCTTTCAGAGGACTTAGGTACTCCGAAATGCTGAAATGGCTAAAAATATGAAGACCTGACCTTTCAGTGTTTTCAGACTCTGAAAACACTGAAAGGCCGAAGGCTTGGTTCTCCTTCAGCATTTTTGGCCTTTCAGGGTCCGAAAGTCCCGAAACCACTGATGTCAGCCCGCGGGTAATAAATAGAAGCAACCTCCATTTTAAAATCACTTTGCATTTTTTTGTGCTCCTGCCCATGATTTTGTCTGCTTCTCCTTGCTGAACACTTCCACTTCTGAGCCACCTGGTTGTCCTCCCTCCACTTGTTCGTTTGAGGTAGGTTCTCCTCGCTTTCCTTCACTTCGTGTTTTCATTCTAGGTCTAGGGTTTTGTCTTCACACCTAGCGCTTGTCTAGCCTAGGGTACTTTGTTTCTTTTCTTCGTTGGGCCTCTGTGCCTTCATGTTTCGACAGGGACATCCCTCCCTATTGGACCTAGGGTTTCCAAGTTTCATTGGGTCTTAGGTTTAGGCTTTTGTGTTTCATTGGTCGTGGCCCTTGCCATAGGTTTTTGGCCTCTGAAAGGCTGAAAATGGATCTTCAAACTCTCGCTAAGTGCCGGTTCAGACTTTTTGGCCTTTCATAAATCTGAAAGGTTTGAAAGACTGAAAGGTCTGAAAAGGCCGAAAGTGAGACCTTCATTTAGGATTTTAGGGTTCATCACCATTTTTGGACGTTCAACATTCCTAAGCAAGCAGCTCTTAGTTTCAGACCCTGAAAAGCCTAACGGACTTTGTCCCTCCAATAGACCTTTTCACACTCTTGGACGTTTTAGCCTCCGAACTAGTTTTCGGTGACTGAAACCCCGAAAGGCCCGAAAGTGTGAAAACTTGCACTTAACTATTTATTCAGCTCTCTTTGCTTGCTTTCATAGTTTAAATTGTTTTTTCCAGTTCAATAAGCTACTGATATTTTTCTTTTCTTGTAGGAATGACTGAACCAAAGACAACCTCCCCAATGAAGTATCAATACAAGGGGAATCCCCCTAGCTCAAAGGTGGGAAACAAGCATAGTGAGATAACAGACACAAACATCAGGAATGTGGATTGGAATGAATTCATGACTCAGTGCTTCTAGCCAGCAAATAGATCTGATGATTGCACCTCATTAGTCCTATCTGGGCTAGTGAATGCAGCCACACACCCAATGGCCGTTTCATCTTCAGAATTGATCGTCACCCTAGCTCATCACTACGATTCAGATAAGAGGGTGGTAGAAAACTTGGAGGATCAAGTGCTACTGGACATTAGTCTGGATGTAATCGAGGATGTTTTCCACCTCCACAAAGGCATAGACAAGTTCTATGACTTCTACAATGAAAAGGGGACCAAGTGGTTTTGTAATAGGCAGCAAGCCATACATGAAATGATGAATAAGGACTATCTCAAGCAACCACTTCCTAAAAACAAATTGGACAAGATAGAATTTTGAAGAGGTTATATGAAGGATGACATCCAGGCAACTATAACATTGATAAGCCAGGTGTATGGGTTACCTCAATCCACTCAACTCGAACACTAGATGATCATGTTGATAGAAAGGATCCAAGAATGAAAGGCAAGATTTATCTGGGGCACTATCATTAGTGACAATCTGGATGAGCAATTGACAGTCATTAAACATAATCCCAAGTTTTACATGAGCACTTACGTGGTGTATCTACTAGCTGCACGGGCATATTATCTTGGCCTCACCAAGAGGGGAAGTCTAAATGACCGAAATGCATGGCCCCACCTTGTATACCTGTAGCTGGTAAAAGGAGCAAACATGCCAGAGGATTCCCCAGATTACACGATAGTCAATGATGCATTCATATTCCCAGTCATCCGATCTATTGAAGGTGACTTTGCTAAAAGGATGTCAGAAGAAGCTATTGCTAAGGTAAGGGCCATTGGGGCCTATTTTATCTAGTTCAAGACATTCACATACATCAGGATAGCTAGGTCAACCTTACAGCCAAAGAAGCTTCCCAGGTACCCATCCGACTAGATAATCACATTGGAGATGGCCAAGCAGCTCACGGATGCATACGAACACATAAAGCATAAGAAGAAGCATTGTTGGGACTTTCCCATCTCTTTGGGACCATATACACTACAAGAAATGAAGGTTTGTAAATCCATGGCTTTTGAATGGGATGACTGTCCCTTACAGTTTTACAAAATAGTGTGAGCCCGCTTTGATCCCATAGGTACTTACAGCCACATCATCGACAAATTCTACATACATGAGCCACATCTGTAGGATCACTGGATAAACTGCATAGATGGTCATGAGGTCAGGATCTAGGATTATTACATAATGAACCTCACTCTGGTGAAAGAGGAGTTAAAAGTTCCTATTTCCTCAAAGGTTTGGGATTGTGATTCAGAGGAGGTCCTAGAGGACATTTACACAAAAGATAAGGTATATGACCAGCCGATCATGAATGCAGAGGTGGAAAAGGATGAAAATGATGACATAAACTTTTGGACAAGGCATGTGATAAAGACCACTATAACTTGGATCAAGAAGCCACATAAAATGAGTCTGATCCTGGTAAAAACATTGATGGAGCCCTCCAGGAAAGTAGAAAAATAGTGAGGGGAGAAGTCAACAGCTCCTAAGTATAAGAAGGCTCCCACTCAGAAGCCAAGAACCATGTATGGTCATGAATGACCAGTTGAATATGGCTCCAATCATAGGCCCAAGAAAACTAGAATGACAGGCTAGATTGACCCACCAGCAGGGTCAGCGGGGTCGTCACAACCCCAATCAGGTGAAGGCCCATCTACCTCTAGCCAATCTCCCCCCACTATTGAGAAGAAAACATATAAGAGGAAGAAGAGTTCTAAATCTCCACAGTTGGAAATGGTAGAAGAGGGGTCTGAGGAAGTAGAAGAAGATGAGCCCCTAGTGTGAAGAACAAGATTGCAAAAAAGGAGAGAGAAGGAAACCACCAAGAAACATAAAAAAGATCCCAAAGAACAGGATAATCCTTTGGATACCTTAGGATTAGATGAACTTATGCTTTCTGATTTTGAAGGACTTGAAGGCTTTTCGGATCATGGCCAAGATACATACACTGGAGCTCCATTTCTTATACAACCCTAGGTAATCCTCACTCAACCACCAGTCCAATTCACCAACCCTTCAGTGAATGTCCCTAGTTCCACTCAAGAGCTTGAGGTTTAGGATAGTGGGATAGCCCAAGCCACAACTACAGATCATGTAGCAGGCAAAGTACAATTTTCCACTCCACCATTTCATATCCCTATTCCACCATCTTATCTACCACCTCCAATTCCTACTCCACCACCATTAATTCCAACCCCAACACCTACTCCTACGCCAAATCTGCCCTACTCTACTACCATTCTCCCAACTCCCACTCTAGCCATATCAACACCTACCCCACCAACATCAATCCCTTCAACATGCACCACCCAGGCAACCAAAGGAGCAGTGATTACTAAAGACACATCACCTTTCCAGTCCACACTGGAGGCCATGACCGGTCTTAGGTCAAATGTATCAATTGACACCTCCACCGAAGAGGCCCCGGACAAAGAAGGGGGAAATGTGGTGACTGAATGAGGTGAAGTGGAGGGGGAGAGGGAAGAAGGGGAAATGCATGTGGATACTGAATGGGGAAGAATGAAGGACTGAGGGAGAAAATAGGAAAGACGGCAAGAAAAGGAATCAAAGAAAGAAATAACACTAGAAGTACAATGCCTAACTTCAATCCTCCAGGTTGCACCATATGAACCTGTAACGAAATTCAGCAAACCTACTTGGTTTAACAAGGAGATAAAACCTAGGAAGAGAACTTATACCAATGAATTGGATGGGGAGGATGCAAATATGACCGCTGTGAAGCAAGCCTTCCACCAGGCAGAAATCAGTATACTTGCAAAGACCATGTCATATGTGACTCAGGACACTTGGGGTCATTGGAAAGCCCAGATAGCTATCCCTCCCCTGAGCACTTCTTAGAAAATAGGCTTGTTAGAGGGCTATACATTTAGGGAGGTAGATTTGGGTGAACCTACCAGAGAAGGTAGCAAGACACTAGCAGCTTTAGGGCTGAAGCACACTCTAGGGTTCATGAACAAGGATGAAGAGACCATAAAATCCCTGACAAATCAAAATCCCTGATTGGATAAATGACTTCACACAATTCAGAGAGAAGGTGATTCCGTCAGTATTTAGGCCATACCAAACCATATTAGTTGAAGTTAATTCACTCATTGACCTAGTGGAAGATGATGGGGGAATAGACTTAGAGGTGATTAAGTGGCAAGCAGCCCTCCAGGATTTGGAGATAATTCAAAAGTAGCGCTTCCAAATTTTTTGTAAAAGTCTATGAAGGAAAAGAATTGGACAAATTCAAGGCATGGACTGAACAAATGACCAAAATAATTAAGGTCTAAAAGAAATACCAGGCCCTTATAGATGAAAAGAGAGAGGAGGTAATAAAATGGATCGAAGATATAGATACTTTCTTCATAGGGGTCAGCCTCAACATCTATCAGGATGAAAACAAATAGGCTCTATGTACTTCCAAAGAGGTGGTCCAATAGTTCAAAGATGTTCTGGCCAGGGTTAATACCAAGGAGGCCCTGCAACAACTATTCTACCTAAAGGAGGAAATGCAAAGAATGTCACAGCATGAAGAAGAGATCACGTTCTTCGCTTCTAAATTAACTACCTTTGGAAAGAAGCAAGAATGAAGGGTCACCAAGATAAGAAGGAAAGAGATCAATTTTGAAGAAGTTCAGGAGATAGTGTAGAGGCTTTGAGCAGCTCACCCAGAGCTCTTTCCTAGATAAAGCTCCAAGGTCCAATTTCCAGGGGGATGGGGCAGGATTTTTACACTTGGCCAAATTTCTACTAAGATGGAGTTTTTAGACTTTCAGCCTTTCGGCCCCAAAAGCAAGGAGTATTTTTTTAGCCTTTCAGTCTTCGAAGATTTTTGGCCTTTTAGCCTCTTCAATTTTTTTCAGCCTTTCGGCCCACGACAAGTCCAAATTTTTGGGACCTCTGAGTTTGAATATTTTGAGAAGCACCTGGGAAATTTCAAAGGCATTAAAGTTTTGGGGTAGAGGTCGGGGTCCGAAAAACTGGGGGTTTCCAGCGTGGTCACTTTTTAAAACACCAGTTAGACTCTAGATCAGATTAATGGACAACTTGAGTTTGTTTTGGAAAGACTAAAGGTTTCCTATCTATTCCCACCGCCAGAGACAGTTCTAGATGAAGAATCCAAGAAGGACCACCATAATCAAGAAGAAGAACTCCCAGTTCACAAGAGGAACTCACCTTCTTTCTCTCTCTCTCTTCTTTGGTGTATTTTGCCCTCTTTGCATGAGAAAATGGATTGTAAATGGATTTAAGAATCCATGCAAGTTACATAGTATCAGTTAGCAATAGTTTCCCTTTAGCAAATTTCTATTTTTAAGCTTTTTCTTTAGTTTAGACTCTTTGATACCCTAACTCTGAAAATCAGAGTTACAGATCAAAACTCTATATATTGTAATAAAAAAGCAATGTAAATGGCTATCTTTTTAATAGAATAAAGATCTACATTGGGTGTTTCATTCATGGTGTGTGAATTACTGCTATCTATGCAAATTTATTGAATGTATGCTTGCATTATTCTTTATTTTCAGAGAGCCCTTTGTGTTATTGTGTTTCGAATTCATGCTACCTTTAGTTGGAGTTTGCTATTGTATATCTACCTTGCTGTGGTGAATGTGTGGAGGATGCTATCTTTGGGCTTAATGATAAATCCATCTCGTGGGTGCACATGTCTTGGTGGCTTCATGATTTGATAGATTTTGAATATCTCGTACGAGTAAAACATATCTTTTTCTCCAAACACTTGCATATGTGGAGTAGTGAATCATGACGTGGTCTGATTTATGCTTTGTGGGTTGTTCCAAATTCCTCCATCATTTAATTTTCAAGGAAGGGTTTACAGCGGTTTATGTCCTTAGGATTTTTACTTTTATCTACAAATTCGCTGCATTTCTTGTTACCCTCATCTTTTTAAATTCTGTCTTGAAATTCTAAAAATTGCTATCTTAAAAATACCAAAGTTGCATGTTATTTACCATACCCATACTTGTTAAAATGGAAAATACCAAAAAAAAGAGAGAAACTAAACAATATTTTGTAGTTTGTTGTCTTGAACATACTAGCAAAGGCCTCTTCGTGAACAATCACATTTATCTTCAACTGAGTAACCAAGCAGGTTGTGACCCAACCCCGAAGAACCTTGGGAATAACTCGGTTATTCTTTCAATAGAGGAAATTGAATCTCGAGATCCTAGAAAGTTGGCTTGTGTTAAAACAACACTCAACAGAAGTGGCGCTAGAAGGAGGGCCTCAAGACCCAAAAGCTGGATAATATTGGATCTTTCTCTCCAGAGAGATTTGAGCGTGTACTTAGATCATCTCTGAAAAGAGGCGAGATCCTCAAACTCACTCACCACCGAAGGGCTCACAGTGACAAGGGTAAAGAAAAAGATAAATGTTCCCATCACCCTACTGAAACTCAGGATCCTCTTGGACAACAATAACACATCCCTGCCCCAACTATTACCGTAGCCATCAACCAAAATTAGAATGTGCCAAATAAACATTTGTAACAACCTCATCCAATGGCCTTTTTCACTAACACAACAAGCTCACCTTTTTACTTTGTTGGGAAGCTCCATGAGTTACCCAAAAATTCAGAGAAGTTTTGTACATGATTCATATATGGCAAATCTAGGACAGTGGAAGAACACATCTGCACCTTCAAGGAAATTTGCAACCGTAAAGAGATTGCTCACCAAGACGTCATCTGTCATCTATTCCCATACACTTTGGGAGAGTTTGCATACAACTGGTACCTAAATTTGCCATGAGGGTCTATCTCCGTATGGAATGACTTCAAAACCAAATTCCTCAATCAGTTCAAATTGTATGTCGATCCTGTGGCAACACATCACCAGTTCATAACCATGAGGAAGGATCCTAAGGAGCCCTTTGCTATGTTTAATCATCATTTTCACAAAATGCATCAAAATTTGGAATCTCCTTACACTATACCAGATGAGGCTATCATACAAGTTTACTTAAAGGCTTTAGATCCATTTACCTTGATCTTTCTAAGAAGACTTCCCCCGACAGATAGATATACAATTGAGAAGATGTACAATGAAGCCATCACTTTCACTTAGCAAATGGATCCATGAGAAGGAAGCTATGTGGCTGTGCCCATCATGAGTAATCTTTCTGCCCCACACCCATTTGCAGTGAACAATCAAGCCTTGGCCAGCCACCTACCTATGCTAAATCCTATACTGGCACAACCATGTACAACCGCGCCTCCATCTATTACTTATCCAGGCTATGAAACTCATAAGATAGCATTCGTAGAATAGAGGGTTGTACCCCAAAATGAGCCTAATGCTCTCATGGCTTCCAAGTTAGATGCCATAAAAACAACTTTATCACAACTCACTAGCGAAGTTACCAGGATGAAGCTAAACCCACCCCAAAATTAGGGTGGATACCAATAAACATCGGCTGGTCCAAATACATACCCTCAGAATCCAAACAGGGGTTTTAATGCATACAGAAACAACATCACTCAGGAGAAACCATTTGGGTAGCAAAGGCCAAATCGACCATGGAACACTAGACCAAATAATGGTAGCATCCCAATAGACAATGCCAATAATTATGAGGCTTCAAAGGCCAATTTTGTCGGGGTTCCAATTAAGCATCAAGACAATAATGGGTATGTGAACAACTCCCAAGACCACTACACCCAAAATCCAGAGGGGCCCCTGGTGCAATTCAATGCTATGGTGTTCGATTCCTATGAGTCTGGAAAGGAGGGAGGCCTAGAAGCCTATATGGGAGAAGATGAATTTGTGTTCCCTTTTCAAAGAGAAAGTGAGCTTGAATATTCTGAGGTTCACGCCTTCCAAAATGATCAATGAAACTCATATAACCTCTGGAGTAGAAAGGAACCCCTCATCGGCAGCATACCTCTAGGAAATCAACCGACTCCACTAGTTCCTCAGGCTTGTAACAATCCCATGCCTCCAAAGGGCCCAAATGTTCCCATACCTCCTATGACAAGTACATATGTTGGCTACTGAGGAATAGCCTAGTCAATTGAAAAGTACAGTATAGTAGATGAACTCAAGAAAACTAAGGCAAACATCTCTATGTTCGAACTATTGCAGGGTTGCTCGTCTCAAAAGGAAACCCTTTTAAGATCCTTGGATCATTCAAAACCTGGCCTATCGACCAAAAACACCAGGACACCCATGTCCAATGTCAACACATCTGAGGAATTCCTAGTAGTGTTCACAGATAGGATAGAGGTCCTACCATTCCTACTCAGTCTATGGATATTTGGAAAGAACCTACATAATTTCCTAATCGTTTCGGGAGCCTCATGCAACATTATGCCCCTATCAATTTGCCAAAATTTGGGGATGGTGCCCCAAGTAACAAACTAAGTGGTCATACAATTAGACAAAATTGAGGTCAAAGTAATTGGTGTGCTCAAAGATGTACACATTCAACTAGTCACAGATCCCCAGATACAAGAACGCATTGATATACACATAGTGGACATCCTTGAGACTTATGGGATGCTGCTAAGTCAAGAATGGACTAAATGCTTAAGAGGATGACTCTCTACAGATTTCACCCAGCTCTGGCTACCTTGGAAAGGTTTGAACAACCAGATCAAGATAGATGTAGAGCCGAAACTGAAAAGGATGATCACCAAATACAATGCCCCAAATGAAGTCTTGTTCACTCAAACCGATTTGGGCACTTATCAATTAGACAACATTTTCATGTTTCAGATTTGAGAAGGTGAAGAGTCAGACCATAGTCCCATCCAAGGTCTCCTAGAGTGGAATATTGGTGATGAAATCTTCCAAAGTTTCATTAATAGCACAAAAACTAGCCTGCGGCATCTGGGCCAAGATGCAGATCCAAAAATCTTATTGCTACCTGGATACTGCCGATTACACCAAGCTAGTCATTCTGAGTTTACATGCCCTAGTTCTCAAGGAGCACTGTCACAAGTGTTGGCTCAAATTGCCCAAACAAATAAGCCACCAAAAGCACTAACGATAAAAGAAGATGAACTTGGGATAGAAGGTAGGAACAACGCCGCACCAGATATGGATAGCCTAGTCCTTGCAAACAGTTCGCCTCAAGATCAAGACAGTGGGTCAGATTCTAAAGATAGAAGTTGTGCCCTAAATATGCTTAATGAATGGAGTACCTTGGATGATGGAGCATGTCCCCCTTACAAGGGAATATTAGAAAATAAAGGTGATGAAGATGACAAACTCCCCAAACCCAGGCATACTCAGCATACGGGAGAGTTAACTTCTTCTGACAGTGATGGAGAGAGGGGCCAAAAACCAAGGACGAAGGGTTTTTCTAAGAAAATCTCAACCAGACCCAACCCTACTAAACCACCTCAGATATGGAAACTGCACTTTGATAGTTCCAAATGTAAACAAGGAGTAGGTGCAGGAATTGAATTGATAAATCCAAGAGGTAAGTCTTTCTATGTTTCTTATAGGTTACAGTTTCTTTGTACTAAAAATATTGCAGAATACAAAGTATTGGCTCATGGACTCCTCCTAGCTCACAAGAAAGGAATCAAAATCTTGACAGTGGAAGGAGACTCGTAATTGGTTGTCAAGAAGATCTGTAGCCAGTATACTTGTAATGATAAGAGGCTCTCAGGCTACAAAAATAGGGCATGGGATCTGATCAACAACTTTAACACTTTCAACATCAAAACCATCCTAAGAAGAAAGAATGTCATCGTTGATGCATTAGTTGTCTTAGCCAGTTCACTACATCCAATGGAAAAATCTAAACTAAATAAATTCTTAGTTGAGCTAGTCTAGGCCCCGGCCATTCCAGACAATATCGCTAACTTTCAAGTCTTCCAAGATGATCAACATATCTTAGAGTTTATCATGTGCACTGGGATGTTTGAAAAATAGATCATTGACGAGGAGAAGGAAGGTGAGGAAATAGTTTAACTTGAAGATCCTGATGATTATGCTGTCATAAACCTGAAAATCAATGCCATACCCAAGGGAATGGTAGAACTAGAGAGGATTTTTGACAGTGATAAGACTGCTATACGAAGGTGCCCCAATGTAACACCTGATGGTAAAGAATGTGACACCTACAACCTGGGCACAGAAGAAGAACCAAGAGAAGTCCACATCAGAAAAGTGGGAACCAAGGAAGAGAAGGAGAAAATGGTCTAGATTCTTTCTAAATATCGAGATGTCATAGCATGGAGTTATGAGGAATTAAAGACATATGACACCTCAGTCATAGTGCACAATATCCCTTTGAAGTCAAATTATAAACCTTTCAGACAATGAAAAAGACCCATGAATCCCACTATGGAGCCCTTAATCCAAAAGGAAGTCCAAAAGCTTCTCAACGCCAGGATCATCTTCCCGATTCAACATTCTACATGGGTTGCAAACCTAGTACCTGTAAGGAAGAACACTGGAGAAATCAGGCCATGCGTAGACTTCCAGAACCTCAATAAATCCTCTCAAAAGGATAATTATCTACTCCCATCTCTCAACAAAGTACTGCAGAAGATTAATGGATCTCAAATGATGTCATTTATGGATGGCTACTCTAGGTATAATTAGGTGATGGTGCAGGAGGAGGACAGGCTTAAAATGGCATTCACCACTAAATGGGGAACTTTTGCCTATCGACGGATGCCTTTCAGGATGATTAATGCTGGAGCCACCTTCTAGAGAGAAATGGACATAGCATTCAAAGGATTAGTTGGAAGGTGCATTATCATCTACATGGATGATCTCACAGTCTACTTGAAACTAAGAGCTAACCACATAAGCGACCTCAAAAAATGCCTCTAGAGGTGCCGAGAATTTGGGATCTCCCTCAACCCCAAGAAATGCATGTTCGAGGTAACTGAAGGAAAGCTCTTGTGGCATATCATATCTAAAAAGGGGATATCTATTGACCCCAAAAGGGTGGAGGTGATCCTGAAATCGACACCACCTCATAGCCGCAAGGAACTAAAATATTTCTTTGAAAAGATCAACTTCGTCAGGAAATTCATTAGTGGCTTCGCAAAAATAGTGAAACCATTGAACGACATGCTCAAGAAAGATGCCAAGATTGAATGGGATCTCCTAGCCAAGAAGTCTTTTGAAGAGATTAAGAATGCCATTGCCACAACACTAGTCCTAGCCAGTCCTGACTACACCACCCCTTTCAAGGTCTACTCTTTCATGTTAGAACACTCATACACAGGAAATCTCACGTAGAAGAAGAATAGTGAAGATGAAAGACCCATTTCCTTTATGAGTTTCCCTTTCAAAGATGCTGAGCTTAGATACCCAAACTTGGATAAACAATTATTTTCTCTCATCAAGGTGGTGAAGAAATTCAGGCATTATATTTTAAGGAGTAAAGTCATTGGGATAGTTCCAAACATGACAGTTAAATCCCTCCTGATGCAAAATGAGCTGGGAGAATGGAGAGGGAAATGGATGGAAATTCTCCAAGAGTTTGACCTAGAAATCCAGCCGATGAAGTTGGTAAGGGGCTAGGGCCTGACAAAGCTGATCTCTGAGTTTGAAGAAGGTCTAGTCTGCCAAACATACACCGACCAAGGCATGATCATGGATGTATGGTACCAAGACATAGTGTATTATCTGTTGCAGAATCGCTGCCCTGAAGAAATGAACAGGTCCTAGATGAGACCTTTAAAGATCAAAAGAAACTCTTACATGCTAAAGAGTGGGAAACTCTACAAACACAATTATGAGGGATTGTACCTAAGGTGTTTGGATAGAACAGAGGCAAAACAGATACTAGTGGACTTTCATGACAAATATGGAATGGGACATGGATTGGCAGAGGCCACTGCTCACCAAATCCTAAGGGTAGGGTATTTTTGGCCTATGATATTTAAAGATACTAGCGAGCACATGAGATCCTACCACACTTGCCAAACTAGTGCGACTCAAGAGATAAATCCAGCAATGCCCTTACAACCAGTCTATGAGGTACGCCTATTTTCCCAATGGGGCTTGGATTTTGTTGGAGTGATTAACCCCCCTTCATCTACATGACATAAGTTTATCTTGACAGCTACCGACTATTGTACGTGCTGGACGGAGGTGCAAGCATTGAAGAATTGTACCATTGAGGTCATGACCAAATTTGTGGAGGAATGCATCATAACTAGGTTTGAGATGTCATTCTATCTAGTATGTGACAATGCTCCCTCTTTCTCTTCAGCCTTGATCACACAATGGGCCTTTGAAAACTAGGTAATCCTCAAATTCTCTTCAAATTACTATCTACAAGGCAATGGCATAGCAGAGTCTACAAACAAAAATCTGACAACAGTGATCAAACACCTCCTAGATGACAACCCCAGGGACTGGCACACACAGCTAAAATATGCTTTATGGACTGATCGCATAAGGGTCAAGAACACCCTGGGGACGTCTCCATTTCAACTAGTCTATGGCTTGCAATCGGTCTTCCCTATGAACCTAAAGATCCCAATTTTGAGATTCATGGACCAATACATAGGGGAGGAAGATCGGGTATAGGTCAGACTCAAGAATCTCCTAAAACTAGAGGAGAAACAAACTTTGGCCCTGGAACATGTATCAAAGCATCAGGCTGTAGTCAAAAGGTGGTTTGACAGAGAGCTACCATCAAAACCTTCAAGATCTCTGACCTTTTCCTCATGTGGGATAAGGAAAAAGAAAATCCAGGCAGCCACACCAAGTTCCAAAGACTATGGATAGGCCCTTACCAGATATCAGAGATCCTGGGGAAGAACACTTTTAGGATCAGCACATTGGACGGAGAGTTGACCCCATTTCGAGTCAATGGGTAATTTCTCAAACATTACTTTGGATCCTAAGTGGGACTATCTTTCATCCCATGTACCATAGTCACTTTTGCATTTTTTCCTTTTTTCTTTGTTGTCCTCGCCATTAGTCCTTTCTTCCACTCGTGTTTGTTCTTTTCTTTTGTCGGGGCTTGTTTTGTTGTTTTGGGTTAGTGTGTTTTGGATCCAGTCTAAGGTGTTTCACAAGAGGAGCAGAGGTATTTCTTAGTCAAATTTCTCCAAGGATACATGCAGCATAAGAGAACGTTCCCAAAAGACAAAGTAGTGATGGTTATCATTATCAGACAAGGAGTTCAAAGTTTAGTCATCCTGATCACAAGACACATTAAGGTACAACACCTGAGGGCATTGGTTTCTAGGGAATTTTTCAGTTGTAGCTAGCCTAAGTGCATAGGTCCAGGTACCCACCGATCCTAGAACCCAGGTCTGAACAAAATGTGAAGGCAATAACAAAAGGAAGAAGAGCCAAATAGGAAAACAAAAGAAACACTCAAAAGAAAAGTGCCCCAAAGAGGTCATGAGTGAAAAGTCTGGGCAACACCGCGTAATCATTTCTCAGACCAAAGAAGAAAAAGAAGAAGAAGAAGAAGAAGAAGAAAAGAGGTTATGGACCTGAATGCATGGAACACACTAACATCCAAGGCTTGATACATCTCCAAGCAAACAGAAGGAACAAACTAATTTGTCAAAAGATGGAGCTCTCACAAAGAAAGTTATATCCTAGTAGGTAGAACAGACTTGGGTGATTATGACAACCTCTACCGAGGCTATGAACACCTGGGTGGAAGTAGAGAAAGGTTATACTTGGTACTTGGGGAAAACTTTGTCACGGCTATTAACACCTGATTGGCAGCAAAGCTCTTTCTGGGAAGCCCTGGTTTATTTGGCTAAGGTTGGAAATAGCTGGCAAGCATCTTGGTTATCACAGCCAAAGGTCAAGAAATAAACACACATGAACACACACAAGAAAACTAATGGAAGAACCTCAGATTGGAGGTCATTGAAGAATCATCGACTCCATCGCCTCTTGGTTTTGTTCTACTAAAAAACTACTTTTCAGAAGAGTGTTGATGATAAAGAAATGCCTTGGTCATTCCTCCTTTTGTCGGGGCTATTTTTTGTGGGTCCACAACACACACCCCATTTTTTGGTCCTTTGACCATGGGGACCCCCCTCTTTTTGTCTTTTGGCCTTTTGGCATGTCTTCCCCTCGAAGAAATCTAGTCAGCCACCAGAGATAATTGTTGAAACCAAGTTAGAGGAAGGAAGAACCCTTTTTCGGCCTTTCAGCCCTTTTGGCCTTTCGAAGGAATTAGGTACTCCGAAATGTAAAAATGGCCAAAAGTTTGAAGACTCAACATTTTAATGTTTTCAGACTCCAAAAACATCGAAAGGCCAAAGTCTTGGTTCTCCTTCGACATTTTCAGCCTTTCGGGGTCTGAAAGTCCCGAAACCGCTGATGTCAGTCCATGGGTTATAAATATAAGCAACCTCCATTTTAAAATCACTTTGTGTTTTTTTGTGCTCCTGCCCATGATTTCATCTACTTCTCCTCGTTGACCACTTCCACTTCTGAGTCGCCTGGTTGTCCTCCCTCTACTGATTCATTCAAGGTAGGTTCTCCTCACTTTCCTTCGCTTCATGTTTTCGTTCTAGGTGTCTTCGCACCTAGCGCTTGTCTAGCCTAGGGCACTTCATTTCTTTTCTTTTTCAGGCCTCTGTGCCTTCATGTTTTGATAGGGACATCTCTCCCTGTTAGACCTAGGGTTTCCTACTTTTTTTAGGTCTTAGGTTTAAGGTTTTGTGTTTCATCAGTCGCAGCCCTTGTCGCAGGTTTTTGGCCTTCAAAAGGTCGAAAATGGATCTTCAAAATCTCGCTAAGTGTCATTTCAGACTTTTTAGCCTTTCAGACATCCAAAAGGTCTGAAAGACCGAAAGGTTCGAAAAGGCCAAAAGCGAGACCTTCATTTAGGCTTTCAGGGTCAATCACATTTTTTGGACGTTCGGTGTTCCTAAGCAAGCACCTCTCAGTTTCAGAACCCAAAAATCTTGACAGAATTTGTCCCTCAAATGGACATTTTCACACTCTCAGACATTTCGGCCTTCGAACTAGTTTTTGGTGACCGAAACCCCGGAAGGCCCGAAAGTGCGAAAACTTGCACTTAGCTATTTATTTAGCTCTCTTTGCTTGCTTTCATAGTTCTAATTTTTTTTTCCAGTTTAATAAGCTACTGATATTTGTATTTTCTTGTAGGAATGACTGAACCAAAGAAAGCCTCCCCAATGAAGTATCAATTCAAGGGGAATCCCCCTAGCTCAAAGGTGGGAAACAAGCATAGTGAGATAACAGACCCCAACATCGGGAATGTGGATTGGATTGAATTCCTGACTCAGTGCTCCCAGCCAGCAAATAGATCTGATGATTGCACCTCATTATTCCTATCCGGGCTAGTGAATGCAGCCGCACACCCAATGACCATTTCATCTTCAGAATTGATCGTCACCCTAGCTCATTGCTATGACCCAGATAAGAGGGTGGTAGTAAACTCAGAGGATCAAGTGGTACTAGACATTAGGTTGGATGTCAATGAGGACATTTTCCACCTCCACAAAGGCATAAATAAGTTCTATGACTTCTACATTGAAAAGGGGACCAAGTGGTTTGGTAACAGGGAGAAAGCCATACATGAAATGATGAATAAGGACTACCTCAAGCAGCTGCTTCCTAAAAAAAATTGGATAAGATAGACCTCCGAAGAGGTTATATGAAGGATGACATCCAGGTAGCTATAACATTGATAAGCCAGGTGTATGGGTTACCTCAATCCACTCAACTCAAACACTGGATGATCCTATTGATAGAAAGGATCTGAGAACAAAAGGAAAGATTTGACTGGGGCACTATCATTAGTGACAATCTGGACGAGCAATTGACAGTCGTAAAACATAATCCCAAGTTTTACATGAGAACTTATGTGGTGTATCTACTAGCTACACAGGTAGATTATCTTGGCCTCACCAAGAGGGGAAGTCTAAATGACCCAAATGCATGGCCCCACCTTGTATACCCGTAGCTGGTAAAAGGACCAAACATGCCAGAGGATTCCTCGGATTACAATATAGTCAACGATGAATTCATATTCATAGTCATCCAATCTATTGAAGGTGAATTTTCTAAAAGGATGTCAGAAGAAGCTACTGCTAAGGTAAGGGCCATTGGGGCCTATTTTATCTAGTTTAGGACACTCGCATACATCAGGATAGCCAGGTCAACCTTACAACCAAAGAAGCTGCCCAGGTACCCATCCGACTGGATAATCACATTAGAGATGGCCAGGTAGCTTGCAGATGCATATGAACACATAAATAATAAGAAGCACTGTTGGGACTTTCCCATCTCTTTGGGACCATATACACTGTAATACATGAAGGTTTGAAAATCCATGGCTTTTGAATGGGATGACTATCCCTTACAGTTTTACAAAATAGTGTGAGCCCACTTTGATCCCATAGGTACTTACAGCCACATCATCGGCAAATTCTACATACATGAGCCACATCTGGAAGATCACTAGATAAACTGCATAGATGATCATGAGGTCAGGATCTGGGATTATCGTAGAATGAACCTCACTCTAGCAAAAGAGGTGTTAAAAGTTCCTATTTCCTTCAAGGTTTGGGAATGTGATTCAGAGGAGGTCCTAGAGGACATTTACACAAAAGATAAGGTATATGGCCAGCTGATCATGAATGTAGAGGTGGAAAAGGATGAAAATGATGACATAGACTTTTGGGCGAGGCATGTGATAAAGACCACCATAACTTGGATCAAGAAGCCACACAGAATGAGTCTGATCCCAGTAAAAACATTGATGGAGCCCTCTAGGAAAGTAGAAAAATAGCAAGGGGAGAAGTCAACAGCTCCTAAGTATAATAAGGCTCCCCCTCAGAAGCCAAGAACTGTGTATGGTCATGAATGACCAGTTGAATATGGCTCCAATCCTAGGCCCAAGAAAACTAGAATGACAGGCTAGATTGACCCACCAGCGGGGTCATCACAACCCTAATCAAGTGAAGGCCCATCTACCTCTAGCCAATCTCCACCCACCACTGAGAAGAAAACATATAAGAGGAAGAAGAGTTCTGAATATTCATGGTTAGAAATGGTACAAGAGGGGTCTAAGGAAGCAGAAGAAGATGAGTCCCTGGTGAAAGGAATGAGATTGCAAAAAAGGAGAGAGAAGGAAACCACCAAGAAACATAAAGAAGATCCCAAAGAATAGCATAATCCTTTGGATACCTTAGGATCAGATGAATTTATGCTTTCTAATTTTGAACGAATTGAATGCTTTTCGGATCATGGCCAAGATAAATACACTAGAGCTCCATCACTTGTACAACCCCAGGTAATCCTCACTCAACCACCAGTCCAATTCACAAACCCTTTAGTGAATGTCCCTAGTTCCACTTAAGAGCCTGAGGTTCAGGATAGTGGTATAGACCAAGCCACAACTATAGATCATGTAGCAGGGAAAGTACCATTTTCCACTCCATCATCTCATATCCTTGCTCCACCATCTTATCTATCACCTCCAATTCCTACTCCACCACCATTAATTCCAACCCCAACACCTACTCCTACGCCAAATCTGCCCTACTCTACTACCATTCTCCCATCTCCCACTCCAGCCATATCAACACCTACCCCACCAACATCAATCCCTTCAACATGCACCACCCAGGAAACCAAAGGAGCAGTGAGTACTAAAGATACATCACCTTTCCAGTCCACACTGGAGGCCATGACCAGTCTTAGGTCAAATGTATCAATTGACACCTCCGCCAAAGAGGCCCCGGACAAAGAAGGGGGAAATTTCATGACTGAACGAGGCGAAGTGGAGGGGGAGAGGGAAGAAGGGGAAATGGATGTGGATATGAAAAGGGGAAGAATGAAGGAAGGAGGGAGTGAATAGGAAAGAGGGCAAGAAAATGAATCAGAGAAAGAAATAACACCAGAAGTACAATGCCTAACTTCAATCCTCTAGGTTGCACCATATGAACCTGTAACGACATCTGAAAAACCTACTTTGTTTACCAAGGAGATACAACCCAGGAAGAGAACTTATACCAATGAATTGGATGGGGAGGATGCAAATATGACCACTACGAAGCAAGCCTTCCACCAGGAAGAAATTAGTGTACCTACAAAGACCATGTCATATGTGACTCAAGACACTGGGGGTCATTGGAAAGCCCAAATAGCTATCCCTCCCCCAAGCACTTCTCAGACAATAGGCTCGTCAGAGTGCTATACATTCAGGGAGGTAGATTTGGGCGAACCAACCAAAGAAGGTAGCAAGACACTAGCAGCTTTAGGGCTAAAGCACGCTCTAGGGTTCATGAACAAGGATGAATAGACCATAAAATCCCTGATAGATCAAAATGAAGCTCTAAAGGAGATACATTCAAAAGCTAGTGGGTCCTATTGACCCAAATTGTTTAGAGGCTTCATTACAAGCCATGCTTGATAAAAGGGCTACACCAGATTTGCCAGTAGGTTTGACTCCCTCTTTCATCCAGGCAAGTGTCGATTGGATAAATGACTTCGCACAATTTGGAGAGAAGGCAATTTCATCGATATTTAGGCCGTACCAGACCATATTAGTTGAAGTTAATTCACTCATTAACCTGGTAGAAGATGATGGGGGAATAGACTCAGAGGTGATTAAGTGGCAAGCAGCCCTCCAGGATTTGGACATAATTCAAAAGTAGCGCTTCCAAATTTTGGTAAAAGTCTATGAAGGTGAAGAATTGGACAAATTCAAGGCATGGAATGAACAAATGACCAAAATAATTAAGGTCTACAAGAAATACTAGGCCCTTATAGATGACAAGTGAGAGGAGGTAATAAAATGGATCAAAGATATAGATACTTTCTTCACAGGGGTCAGCCTCAACATCTATCAGGATGAAAATAAACAGGCTCTACATCCTTCCAAAGAGCTGGTCCAATAGTTCAAAGATGTTCTAGGCAGGGTTAATACCAAGGAGGCCCTGTAGCAACTATTCTACCCAAATGAGGAAATGCAAAGAATGTCACAGCACGAAGAAGAGATTGTGTTCTTTGCTTCTGAACTAACTACCTTCAGAAAGAAGCAAGAATGAAGGGTCACCAAGATAAGAAGGAAAGAGATCAATTTTGAAGAAGTTCAGGAGATAGTGCAGAGGCTCCGGGCAGCTCACCTAGAGGTCTTTCCTGGATAAAGCTCCAAGGTCAAATTTCTAGGGGGATGGGGCAGGATTTTTACACTTGGCCAAATTTCTACTAAGATGGAGTTTTCAGACTTTCGGCCTCTGACATTTTGGCCTTTTGACCCCGAAAGCAAGGTGTATTTTTTTGGCCTTTCGGCCTTCAAAGATTTTTGGCCTTTCAGCCTCTTCAATTTTTTTTGGCCTTTCAGCCTCTTCAATTTTTTTTGGCCTTTTGGCCCATGACAAGTCCAAAGTTTTGGGACCTCTGAGTTTGAAGATTTTGAGAAGCACCTGGGATATTTCAAAGGCATTAAAGTTTCAGGGTAGAGGTCGGGGTCCAAAAAATTGGGGTTTTCCAGCGAGGTCAGTTTTTCAAACACTAGTTGGACTCCAAATCAGATTAATGGACAACTTGAGTTCATTTTGGAAAGACTAAAGGTTTCCTATCTGTTCCCATTGCTAGAGATAGTTGCAGATGAAGAATCCAAGAAGGACCACCATAATCAAGAAGAAGAACTCCCAGTTCACAAGAGGAACTCACCTTCTTTCTCTCTCTCTCTTCTTTGGTGGATTTTTCCCTCTTTTCATGAGAAAATGGATTGTAAATGGATTTAAGAATCCATGCAAGTTACATAGTATCAGTTAGTAATAGTTTCCCTTCAGCAAAGTTATAGTTTTAAGCTTTTTCTTTAGTTTAGACTCTCTGATACCCTAACTCTAAAAATTAGAGTTGTAGATCAAAACTCTATACATTGGGTGTTTCATTCATGGTGTGTGAATTACTGCTATCTATGAAAATTTATTGAATGTATGCTTGCATTATTCTTTATTTTTAGAGAGCCCTTTGTGTTATTGTGTTTTGAATTCATGCTACCTTTAGTTGGAGTTTGTTGTTTTATATCTACCTTTCTATGGAGAATGTGTGGAGGATGCTATCTTTGGGCTTAACGATAAATCCATTGTGTGGGTGCGCACATCTTGGTGGCTTCACGATTTGATAGATTTTGAATATCTCGTATGAGTAAAACATATCTTTTTCTCCAAACGCTTGCATCTATGGAGTAGTGAATTGTGACATGGTCTAATTTATGCTTCTTGGGTTGTTCCAAATTCCTGCAGCATTTAATTTGCAAGGAAGCTGGGTTTACAGTGGTTTATGTCCTTAGGATTTTTACTTTTCTCTACAAATTCGCTGCATTTCTTGTTACCCTCATCTTTTTAAATTCTGTCTTGAAATTCTAAAAATTATTATCTTAAAAATACCAAAGTTGCATGTTATTTACCATACCCATACTTGTTAAAATGGAAAATACCAAAAAAAAGAGTGAAACTGAACAATATTCTGCATTTTGTTGTCTTGAACGTTCCAGCAAAGCCCTCCTCATGAACAATCACATTTATCTTCAACTGAGTAACCAAGCAGGTTGTGACCTGACCCCAGAGAACCTTGGGAATAACTATGTTATTCTTTCAAGAGAGCAAATCAAATCTCAAGATCCTAGCAAGTTGGCTTGTGTTAAAACAACGCTCAACACCTAAGATCTAGGGTGAAGATTAAGTGGAAAAATATCAAGCTACCTGATCAGAGAGTTGTAAGATTAATCTAATTGTAGGCTATATGTGTGTGGTAGAGGTTAATTTAGTTGATTGAAAAATCTAAGAAGAAATGAGAAAAGGGATGAAGAGAGCATTACAGGATTGCACAATGGTGATTGCTTGAAATATTTCCAAGAATATTTGAGTGATAGAAATGACAATGAAGGCTAGTTAGTGAATTAGAATTTGAGCTATAATTGAATCTATATTTTCAAAGTAAGTTGTATGTTTCAGATCACAATTTGTTATTACTTTCTAACCTTTGTATCAGTTGCAAAATCCTTTTAAATAAGGTTGACCTAATATTCATATTGTTAAATCCTTTAACCAATGTGAGATTCTAATGGAATGGTCTAAGCCCTCTAACAAGGCTCACTTTTAACAGGGTGATTACATCCTTTAACTTGGTCACATTTAACAGTGTGTATTATAACCTTTAACAGGGTTGGCTCCTCACAGAGCTCACTTCAAAAGAGTGAAAAATTGGTAGCATGTTACTGGTGGATTTTCCCATATTGGGTTTCCATGTTAAATCCCGGTGTCATACTTGTTTGAATTTTATTTGATGTGTTGTATTGTTAAGAGTTTTATATTCTGCAAGTTGATTACATTGGGACAATGAATTGCAAGTTTATATTATTGAGTATGTGTTATAAAGACCGAGTGGATTATTGAGTGGATCTTAGTTGGTTGAAGTGTTTTCAAGTTCAATTGGTACATCCAGACCTTGGATAACTAATTCACTCCCCCTCTCAATTATTCTAATTCATTCTAACATATTCCAATTGGTAGATCAGAAAATGATCAAAAGCCACAAAGATTGGCTAGGAAAATGAAGAACATGATAGTCATGCAAAGAATATTCAAAATCTCATGTGAGATGAATCTAAATGAGGTGCAATGATATGATAAATCAGGTTCAACAAATCTAATAACATACAGTAGTGACCACAACCCAAAATAAAAAGCACGGATTGACTGCCACCCAAAATAGAAAAAACTATCCAACAGGAACATAACATAAAAAAAACTAGAGGAAATCTTTTTGGTTGATGCAAGATTGCTAATATCCAAAGATAATCCTTCATTAGACACCTGGGTTACTTGAGTAGTGAGCATATCACTTTTATAGGGCCAAAGAAAAATGATAGTGGTCAACCTTAGCCTGAGAAATCCATGAAGAATCCTCCACTGGTCTATCCTTTCATTTGACAAGGTATTCCATATACGGCTTGTCTCTTCTACTTTGACCAACTCTTCTATCCAAAATCTTCTCTATCTGATCCATCTAATTCTTAGGATATTTCTTTCCAACATCTGATTCCTCACTACTACTACAATATGATTCATGATACTCATACAAATCAGCAACATTAAACATTGGTGATATATCCATATCCTCTGGTATTTCCACTTCATATGCATTCCCTGAATCAAATTTCCTCAAGATCTTACAAGGACCAAACTAATTCATCCTCAAATTTTTATAAGTACCAATAGGAAATATACCCTTCTGCAAGTATACCATAACTTCTTCTCCTTGAAATTCCTTATGTCTTCTCTCCTCTTATAAAATTTATTCATTTCCTCCAAATTATGTCTCAATCCTTCATGCAATGATCTCATAACCTAAGAAAATTCCTCTCCTTTAGCACTCCTCTTAAATTCATGATTGCTATCCTTTAATTTTTCTACACCCTTAGGATTAAACCTAGTAACCACTTCAAATGGTTTCTTCCCTGTACTACTATTTACTGAATTGTTATACAAAAAATCTGCTTGTGGAAAAACTAAATCCCAATTTGTAGGCTTATCTCAAACTAAAAACCTCAACAAGTATCGTAAACTCTTGTTCACAACCTTTATCTGTCCATCAATTTATGGATGAAAAGTTGAGCTAAACTTTAAATTATATTTCATCTTCTTCCAAAGTGTCCTCAAAAAATAACCAACAAACCTACTATCCCTAGCTGAAATAATGATCTCAGGTAATCCATGTAATCTCACAATCTCCTTGAAAAATAAATCAGCCACATGCACTACATCTATAGTACTCTTATAAGGAATAAAATGTGTCATCTTAGAAAATCTATCTACAACCACAAAGAAATAATCATATCCTCTTTGTGTTCTAGGTAAACAAAGTACAAAATCCATACTAATCTCCTCCTAAGGTCTGACTAGTATTGTCAAAGGTGTATACAACCCCACATTCTAACTCTCACCTTTAGAAACTTGACATATCTTATATCTCAGTACAAAATTCCTCATGTCCTTCTGAACTTGTGGCCAAAAGTAATTCTCACTTACCAAAGCTATTGTCTTATCCATGCCAAAATGTACTACTAAACCTCCACTATGTTTCTCTTTGACCAGATTATCTCTAATGGAACTCGTAGGTATACATAATTGACTACCCATGATTAAAATATGATCTTAAATGAGATAATCCAACCACTTACTTCTATCAGCAAAAGTAGGTTCCTTAAAAGTCTTCCAAGGTTAAGTGAAATTTGGATCTTCCTCATACAAGACCTTCAACTCATCAAAGCTCGATACTACAATTTTTATCTTAGTCAACAAAGTCCTCCTACACAAAGAATCAATAAATTTATTTGATACACCACTCGTATGTTTCAACATAAATTTGTAAATTTTCATAAAATTAATCCATCTCATATGTCCGATTCAACTTACCTTGCCTACTCAAATACTTCAATGCTTGTTGATTAGTATATAGTGTGTGTGTGATTTTATGCACCTCTTAAGAAAGACACAACACTTCAATATATCATTGCATTAGTGAAAACAAGGGTTAGAAAAAGTGTATCAAATCACTAATATTGACCTATTGCTTCCTATCTAGGAGTGTGAAAAATGACATAATAGCCCTCAGATTATGCATTGATTAGTGGCATATACAACCTAGAATGAAAGATTCAAATGAAACTAAATAAGATATTCAAGAAACATGCATTCTAGCTCTTAAAAATGGAGATTATAACAAAGCATAATAATATAAATAAGAAGCAATATAAATCTATGATAATCTAAATAGCATAAAAATGCTTACAACACTTCAAAATTAAGGACCATTTGAGCTTAAAACTCATCCTATTTATACAGGAAATTGAGAGTGACAGGAGAGAGGAAGCCATTAATGGAGGTGTAAGAGCATTAATGGTGGATGTAAGAGGCATTAAAGAGGGGAGAATTAATGAGGCATGGGTGAAGGGAATATGCTTTAAATGATGCATTAATGAGAGAATTTAAGAGGCATGGTGAGGGTTTAAGAAGCATGGGTGAGGGTTTAAGGTCAAGCTTTATAACTTTGACTTTGAGGGAGGGGAGCTTGAGAAAGTTGACTTTCTCAAGTGAGTTGAATTCCTAACCACAAATTTAGGAATGTGACATCATTAGGAAGGGGGTTAAGATGGGATTAAGATTAGGATTAGGATTAGCATGGGGGGAATAGGTTGGGATTAGTTTGAACCCAGGGTTAAGGTGGTTGAGGCAGGTTAGGTTAGAGGGAATATTAATGAAATGAATTATATTTAATATATTCATTCAATAATAGGGAAATTAATTATTTAAGCTTTTGATTGCTTTTGATAATTAATTAGGACTATAGCCAATTAATTAGATTAATTTAGGCTAGGGGATAGGATTTTGTAAGTGATGATGTATAATTAGGATTTCATTTAATTCCTTTTTAATTAATTACCTTAGCCATGTTTTGACTTGAATTGATTTGATTGGATTGGCTAAAGCAATTAATGTAAATTAGTGATTAAATCACTTAGGAAATTAAATTTGATTTGGATGAATTATGCCAGACAATTGAAGAGTTGTGTTGACATAATTGGGGGTATGATCACACTTAGTGAAAATAGGGTCTATAGTCAGAGCAGACCAAATTAGGGTCATTACATTTGCCCTTCTTTGAATTGATGTGCGAGCAACAAATTGATTCAAAGAAATTTTTTGATGTTGACTTCAAAAAGTTTGAGAATTTTTCTCATGATCAAATGAAATGCTTGATGAGATTAGTCTCACACTTGATTTAATTAAAAATGAAAGAATTGACTTTAAACTTGGTTGTCATACAAAGATCAATAAAAATATCTTAAAGATATCAATTCTGAACTTGGTTGTCATCCAAAAATTGATAATACAAACTCTGATCATGATCGAATAAAGATCAATATGAAGATGCTAGGAGCTTAGAAAGAATGTTTAAAATGAGGAAACACAAGATATCCAGCTTATTAGAACCAAAGATTTCCATCCAATAGTTCTAACTAGTTTAAGGAAACTATCATGCCCCTAGTTGTTTTGATAATGAAGTTGTTTTAATGTTGTTTTGAGAAAGAATCTAATTGAATATAGTGTGATCATGTCCCCTCGGGAATGAAATTGAAGGAAAGAATAAAATCCATCTGTTGAATGGTATATCACTTGTAGTGATCAGTTAGGGCGAGAAAAAATGGATTAGAAGAAGTGAAGGAATGAAAGTGTGTTAAGAGTAAATACACAGGGATCAAGTTATTTACGTGAAAAATGTGAGTGTTGAGTCTAAGTAAATTATGTTTGACCAAGATTTGTGATGAAATGTGCAATTTGGATGATATAGAACCTGGAAAACTAAATTTTGGAACATATGGAGCAATTATGCATTATTAGGAACTGTCATAAAAGAATTTACTGTACTGTGTAAAATGACATAGGAACCTTCGATTTGGTTCCCGATTGATCAAAAAGAGAACAAAATGAGTTTTAGTTTTCTGGGAGGAGTTTCAAAGCCCCTAAATAACTCAAAAAATTCCAATATATATCTCAAAAATCACCTTTTAACTATTCATTTTCACTCTCATCCTTGGCAATTTAGAGAGCTCTATAGAGAAGATGGTGGTCCCCGTGCATAGGCATAATTTTGAGCTTGATCATCGACATCAGTGTCCAGATGACTACCCACCTCCGATAAGTACCTGAAAACCTACTTTTTGAAATTTCTAGTTTTCAATTTTATGCAAGTTATAGCCAATTTAGTCCTGCGTCGCATCTCATATTTTGCGTTGCTTCCTATCAATCTCATGTCGCTTCCTATTTTTGACCAAATTCCTGGGTCTCACCCTACAAATCCAAGATTGTACCCTATTATGTCACATGCTATAAGTTTTGGTTGGTTTTTGCAATTTTTTGCACCCTATTGGAACAGGGTCGCATGCGGCATCCCATGTCGATTCCTGTAAAAATAGGGTCGCATCCCGAATGCCCCATTACATCCCAGAAATTGGGGATCACATCTAGAAAATAGGGTCTCACCCTATAAAAATAGGGTCATTTCTAGTTTTGTAACTTGTTAGCTACCTAGTTTGTTTATCTTTGTCTGTCAGATACCCAAAAGAGTTAGCTGATAGTGTTTTTTCTTAGTTGCCTTAGATAAAGTGTTGTTTTGAGATTTTTTGAAATGACTATCTATTTGAATAGGTTCCATTTGAGGTAGTTTCATTCTAGAGCTCATATCCTGGTTGAGTGCTAGCTCTATCATGGTTTTTGGCTACGAACAAGCTAGAGTTAGTTGCCCGTGTTGGTTTAACAGTATTGAGGGATTTACCCGACATCAGGGTAAATCAAGGGTTGTTGGCTGCTCTAGCCAAGAGATGGCATCTAGAGCACAAAACTTACCATCTCCCTACCGGGGAGATGACCATTACACCAGAGAATGTGTGGCAGATTCTGAGAGTTCATGTGATGGGCCAAGAGGTCTAGTTTGACTCTACTTCTGTGACATCCATTGCTACTGCCCGACAATTCTTTTAGGATGATAGTATTGCTCATCTATATCTAACGTGGGATTACATGTGTGATCACTACAAGAGTTTGCCTATATACTTAGCTGGGTTGATTAGAGGCATCCTTAGGCTCAACCGAGGACAACACAGATTCATGTTCGGTTGGGTCGATATGCTTGAGCAAATGATCATTGCTAGACGAAGATTTGTATGGGGTAGTTGCATATTGGCTCATATGTATAGAGAGCTCCATGAGATAGTGTACCATCATACCCAAAGCATGATAGTTGGTATCTTAGTTCTTCAGATCTGGGCCTGGGAGCACATCCCAGTCACACGATTGATAGTCGATAGGCAGCGGGAAGCAAAGCAGCCCTATGTTTATATGTATGCTGGTTGGATACAGTAGCCCCATCTGGGCAAGGTAGAGTATTGGTGCCGGGTGTTGGATGATATGACTGTAGTATACTAGTGGCCATACCTCAATTGTGAGGAGTGGATATCAAATAGACAATAGATGTCATAATTTTTCCAAAGTAGGTACCTCACTGGTAGGACTAGGTATATTATTGAGAGATTCTTAGTTACACGGGTGTTGAGGCAGTATGGCCAATTATAGGGTCGATGTCAGGATCTTATAGTATACACGCAGATATGCAATGAGACACTTCTGTGGGGATGACAGTTGGGTTATGAGAGCACTCAGAGGGTCATTGCAAAGATAGTAGCTGTGCCATGGGATCTTTGGCCTGATGTAGCTGATGCAGGTTGTTTAGTAGGATATCTTGCAGAGATGAGATAGTACTCGATACCCGTATTTATAGATCTAGCAGGGGTGGTTCCTCGGATTAAGGACCCATTAGATTATGATCCTGTGGAGGATCAACCAGCCAAGGGTCGAGGAGTATCCCAGAGGGATAGAGGATCTAGAGGTAGGGATGGAGGAAAACATGGAGGGAGACAGGCACCCCTAGATAGAGGACAGGGTCCAGATGATGTTGATGATGCAGATGATAGGGGTGGTGGAGTTGTGGGTGGTAGTGGTGGTTCTAGTGGCAGTGGAGAGGGTTGGCATACCCAATTCAAATTTTTTTCTCCCCAGATGGATCTAGGGCCATTACTTATAGGAGAGTAGCAGAGACAAAGGCAATGGGATGCCCAATAGGATAGGCCACAGGACATGCCATAGGATAGGCCCTCAGGGTAGGATACATGCTAGGGTTCTAGCAGGGATGGAGATCCTTTATCACAGTGTGAGTGGGAGTGAGAGAAGGTCAGGGCCAGGATCACCACTTTAGAGGCTAGGATCACCACAACAGATGCTTTGCTAGTGGATAGAGATGCACAGCTCAAGTGGCTTAGGGACAAGAGAGACACACAGGCCTGTACTATGGTACACTAGGGGCAGAGAGAGACATATTATTATGCTCTATATAATTTAGTTGTACTAGAGGGCTAGAGAGATATATCCTTTTCATTTTTGGCCCAGTAGTTAGAGGGGGCCATGCCACCACTAGCAGCTCCATTTGTACCACCTCCTCCTCCTCTAGACTAGGGAGAGGGGGTAAGTCAGAGTTGATACTATACTTTTCCACATTTTGTTGGGATCATTTTGTATATCTGGATCTTTATGGAGATCATTATTTTGTACCATGATATTCATACATGTATATATGATTTGTACTGATACTCTGATACTCATTTTGTAGACAGTTCCATATTTTTGATTTGATCCTTTTCTGATATATCTGAGATAGCTATGCTTGATCTGATACTCTTTATGTAGATAGTTCCACAGTTTTAATCTGTTTCCATGATTTGATATATATCTGATGCAGTTGTTTCTGATTCTAACATGTTTATGGGTTTTCTTTGTTTTGATAGATGTTTATATTTGATACACATGTGATTTATATCCTTGGTCTCGTGATGAGTTAGATTTAGATGATGTCACCATTTATGCTCATTTTGATTATTGATATGAAAGTGTTTCAAATGATGCTAAGTGAATATGAAAATGTATGTTTTTGAGATTTTCTTTATGTAAGTAAATGTATGGATGCACTTAGGATGTGAAATTAAATTCAATGCATGAATGTTTTGTTTTTGTATTTTCCCTTGCTCTTTTATGAATGCAAAATGTATGTCATGGATGTGCAACGACATTGATATCAGTAATATTGGATTATGTAATTAACTTGGATGAATGAAAGTAGAAATTATTTTGAGCACAAATCCCTTATACTATTTTTTTCCTTTTTTCTATTGTTTAAAAATGAATCATGCAATCTCTAAAATGCATCTATATGCAGACTCTTAGGACTATGACTGATTTGTAGATATTGTAGCATTTTATCATCATTGGGCACTTTTCATAATGGATACCACCTGATAGTACAATAATCACTAATACCTGCTGATATTATGAAAGTATGAATACTATGTTTATTGGATGCAATGTCAAAAATAAGCTTATGCATCAAGGCATAAAAGCCAGGATAATAAGTTAGTCACCTTCCTTTTATTATATCAGATTCTGTGTAAGTGTAATGTAAGATATGTGACCCGTAATGACCTTGAAAATTCATATCCTTGGGTACATCATGTAGCATACACCATAGTGATAATCTAATTTAGAAAATAGACAAGGAAATTGTTTCAACCTCACCGTAGTTTACACATAAAAAAGATCAAGATATATGCGGCTATCCACTCATGTTGGCAGCTCTTACCATAAACATCCAAGTTAGGTGAAATTTATAGGATCATTTGGAACAATCATCATACACATAAAACCAAGAAAATGTTATGCCCCATGTCCTTGCAACTCTTTGTCTTTACAAAAATGTCATGGAGTAACTCGTAAGACATAACAACCATCAATTGAGAATCATTCAATAGAAAACTTATAACTACTTATATGCCCCTAGGTAAAACATCATTGGAACATAAAAGAGTCATAATCAAACCAAGACCAAATTGTGTGCTTAAATAGTATTGAGACATACTATTGATTCATTTTTTTTCAAGAGCAGTGGAGATTCATCAATCAAAATTTGGAATGTAAGCAATATGGTTTCCTATCTGAGTGCATATGAAAGTAATCATGTCAATAATTGCAATCCATGTAATGTCTCAGAAAAATTGTGTAAAGTGTTTAAAAACACTAGTTTGTTTGAAGTTCCTAGATGTCAAGTGTTCAAGAGACACTAATTTACTGTCTGTTACTATTTTGGAGAGGTGAACCATCCTAGATAAGACGCTCAGGACAACCTAGCAGACACAAACTAATCAAGCTAGAAAATATTCCCATAGTGCAAAATGACTATTCCTAAGACACAGATGCAAACAAATCCCAAGCAAGGATAAGACACGTGTAATAGCACAGTTTCAAGTATGAATTTTAGGCTTGTCAGTGTATTGATAGATAGAACACGGAGTTTGAGTGATGCCTGTTTGCTAGGTTTTCACCACTTGGAAAAGATTCTCCTTTTTGTTACCAAGATGCCAGTGTTACCAGGTTTTCATCAAGGCACTTTTCTCTTTTTCAATATTTTTTCTATTTTTTTCTTTTTTGAATGTTTTTGTAGTATCAAGGTGCCTGTTTTCCAGGTTTTCACCAAGGATACCTTTCTTCAAGACTTTTTTCACTGTTTTTGAATTCCTTCAGGATCAATTTTCTAATTTTTTTGGTATTTTATGAGATTTTCATTGTATAGGATTTGCTAGCTAGTCATTAAGCATAGAACCCCTTCAAATGTAGAGTATTAATGGGATCTGGAAGAACATCTCCATCAAGCGTAGCCAGCTGATAAGCTCCAGTCCCAAAAGTTGTAGTAATGACATAGGGTCCTAGCCAGTTTGGTTCAAACTTTCCTTTCTGTTCTTTGTTAGGCTGGTTCTTAGGATTCTCTTTTAGAATGAGATCCCTCACTTGAAAGTGTCATGGTTTGAACTTTTTATTGTACCCTTTTGACATGCATTTTTGGTACACTTTTAGATGATCAAACAATTGTTGCCTGCACTCATAATGTAATTCTATTGCATTCACCATATCAATGCAGTATTATTCATCAATAACAAGACCTTGTAAAGAAACCCACAAAGATGGGATTTCAACCTCAATAGGTAGTACTTATTCTACACCATAGACTAGGGAAAATGGCATGGCTCCAATTGGTCTTCTAATGCTTGTTTTGAAGGCCCAAAGTGCCAGATTTAACTGTAAATGCCAGTCTCTGCCAAACTTACTCATAGTTCTATGTAGGATCTTGAGAATATTCTTGTAAGATGCCTCAACCTATACATTACCTTGAGGAAAATATGTTGAGGAGCAATGTTGAGTGATGTGAAACTGTGTGCAAAGGTCTTCAATATCTTGGTTTTTAAATTGGCCCCCATTGTTTGTTACAATTGAAGAGGGTATCCCATATCTACAAATAATGTAGTTCAAGATGAACATAGCCACCTATTTTCTAGTGGCTCTGATTAGTGACACAACCTCGACCCACTTAGCAAAATACTTAGTGGTCGTAATGATGTACTTGTGTCCACTTGAAGAATTAGGATATATTTTTCCAACCAAATCAGAGGCCCATTGCTGAAATGGCCAATGTGTTATGAATGGTATGAGTTGTCTGGCAGGAACATGGATAATATTTCCATGTGTTTGGCATTTATGACATGTCTTGGAAAATTGAATAGTATCTTTTTCCATTGTGGGCCAATAATAGCCTACTTTGAGCAGTTTCTTAGCTAGTGAAAAGCCATTTGAGTGTGATCCACATACGCCTTCGTGGACTTCTTTTAATACATGATCTGACTCTTCATGTTCTAAAAATCTAAGAAGTGTACCATCGAGACCTAATCTATATAATTTATTAGTAATGAGGACATAATACGATGCTATCCTAAGTAAGGCTATTTTTTCATTTCTGGATAGATCATTGGGAATAGTTTGGTCAGTTAGGTAAGCAATGATCTTAGTATACTAAGATTGGTCTTGGGTGTTCAAAGCACAAATTACTTGGTATTCAGGTGTATCAAAGGCTAGGTAGGATAATTATTCCACAAAGAATTCATAGTGGAATTGATGTTCCTCTAATTGTAACATGGATGCCAGTGTAGCCATAGCATCTGCAACTTTATTCTATGTTCTGGGTACTTGCTGGAATGTGATGAAAATAAAGTACTTCTTTAAGTCATCAACCAATTTCTTGTAGGGCATCAACCTCTCATCTTTGGTCTAATAATATCCATTTACTTGATTGATAATGAGCTGGGAGTCACCATACACATGTAACTCTATAATATTCCATTCCATAGAAAGTTTAATACCATTTACCACTGCTTCATATTCAGAAATGTTATTTGTGCATGGAAACATCAATTTGTAGGACTTGGGTATTTTGTAGCCTTGAGGAGTTATGAATAGAACCCCTGCTCTAGAGCCTTGTTGTGTGAAAGAACCATCAAAGTACATTTTCCATGGATACTCAGTAAGATGCATAATTGTCTCATCAAGGAACTCAATTCTCAAAGGTTCATCATCTTGGAGTGGTGAATCAACTAATTGATATGCGAGGACTTGTCCTTTAATAGCCCTTCTATCTATGTACTCAATGTCAAATTCACTTAGAATGAGGACCAACTTTGCCAAATGTCCTCTTAATGTTGTCTTGCTTAGGAGGTACTTCAAAGGATCTATCTTTGTAATGAGCCTTACTATATGTGATAGCATATAATGTCTTAATTTATCTGATGTGAAGACAACTGCTAAGAAAGATTTTTCAATTATGCTGTAATTGAGCTCATAAGATACTAGTGTTCTATTGATGTAGTAGATTTATCATTCCTTTTTGGTTTCATCCTCTTGTACCAGCAATACTCCCAGTGATGTTGCTGTAGCTGAAATATATAGGAGTAACGACTTTCCATTAATGGGTTCCATAAGAATAGGAGTAGCCAAGTACTCTTTTAATTCTTTGAAGTTGGCCTCACAATGTTCATCACATTTGAAGGTGACACATTTATGTAGCAATTTGTTAAAGGGTTGTGCTTTATCTACAAGTTGTGACATAAACCTCCTGATTGACAGGAGTCTCCCTTGTAATGTCCTCATTTTACTAATGTTACGTAGAGGAGTCATTTCTAGTATAGCTTTGACTTTTTTAGGATCTACCTCTATTCCATTTGTTGAGACAATAAATCCTAGGATATTTCCTGATTGGACCCCAAAGGCACATTTCTTTGGATTGAGCCTGAGTTGAAATTGCTCCATGCAATCTAATATTTTTTGTAAGTCTTTAATATGATTAGTCCTTTCTTTTGATTTAGCTAAGGTATCATCCACATCCTCCATGTTTTTATGCATCATATCATGGAATATAGTGGTCATAGCTCTTTGGTATGTAGCACCCACATTCTTTAACCCAAATAGCACAACATTCTAGCAAAAGGTTCCTCATGCACATGTAAATGGGGTCTTCTCTTGATCTTCAGGAGCAATTTTAATCTGTTTATAGCCTAAGAAACCATCCATTAATGAGTACATTTGGTAGCCTTATGTTAGATCTATGATCATATCAATATTAGGTAGTGGAAAATCATCTTTAGGACATGCCTTGTTTAAGTCTCTGAAGTCTATATAGATCCTAATAGATTTATCTGATTTAGATACTGGGACTAAATTAGAAATCCATCTTGCATAAGTGATGACTCAGAGGAATCCAGATTAAATCATTTTTCTAGCTCTTCTTTTACCAATAATGCAACATGGGGATGCATCTTTCTTAGTTTCTATTTTATGAGTTTGATCCCAGGAGCTACAGATAAATGGTGCATTATAAATTCAGGATCCAACCTAGGCATATTTGTGTAAGACCATGCAAAGTTGATCTTTTTCTCTTTTAGGAACTTAGTAAATTGTGTCTTCTCATCTATCAAATATTGTGCTAGGTGAACAATTTGAGGAACTTTAGATGTGCCCAAGTTAACTGGTTGTGTTGGTTCTATCAAAACTGAAGATCTTTCTTGAAAGTGCTTAGAGAGGATATCAAGAATCTCATCTTTTAGCACCTCGAAGAGGTTTTCACCATCAGATACATCTTTTGTTTTTACTTTTTTAGAATCTGATACTGCCACAATGTGGTTTTCACCATTAGTTTTTTCTTCTTTTTTATTTTTCAATTTGTGACTGAGAAACTTGATATCCTCCTGTGACATGTTCATGCTCCTTACATTGGTGGAAGAAGGGTAAGGTTCACAAGCATTTAGGTAGCAATCCAAAGTGTAGTCATTAGAAAAGTCTAGGATAGGAGTAGGATTCGTATTAGTCCAATCAATTAGGTCTAGGTTTATTAAAGACAAGGAGTTAGATTTTGGGAAGGACAACATCGCATTAGCATTAAGACTATCAACTAATATGATATGTTCTATTAAGTCTATCTCGTCAATGTTTACATCAATAAGAGTCAAATTGTCATTATCAAATTCATCATTATTTATATGTGGACCAAGCTCTAGTGACTCATTAGTGGAACTTTCATCTTCATCTCTCCATAGGAGGCTCCTAGCTTGCAGCCTTTGAATTTATTCTAGGTCTAGGAAAATACCATTTTCTTCATCAATGAGTTGGGGAAGGGATACCTCCTCTGCTTCGGGAACATCAACACTATTAGGAGCAGTGTTAGAATGCTCTCCATGTTTTGATGGAGCTGCAAACATGAGAATCACATATTTTTCAATGTCCTCTGAGGTGACAGATAGATCATCCCACTCATAATCATGGGAATCTGTTATTTCATCATCAGACCTATTCAAGAATTTAGCAATAGTTACCTGGTGTACTCTATTATCCATTTGTAGATCAAAGTGTGGTAAATCTAGGACATGGGTGATTGTCACCAAATGCTCCCAGTTAGGATGTGAATCCTATTGTCGGGGTGTGTCTTCAGTAGTTGTTTCTATCAATGACACCTCTAGAGTATCTTCTATTGATTCTTTGACCTCATGAATAGTAGCTTGTGTTAACAAAGGGATATGAGTGTCTTGTGGTACCTCAAAGATTGGCACATATATTTCTCCTTGATATTCGGGATTCCCTATACCAATATGTAATAATCTCTCATAGGACCATTGTTCTAGTTCTATTTTTTCTTCTTCATCACTGTCTGCATCAAAGATTAGACTATCTCTTGAAGTAGGGTCTTCAGATTTATTATTGTAACCTAACCTTGTTTTATCTTTGGGATCCTTGAATTCTATGTGTACATGTTCAATAACTCCTTTTCCTTTGTCTCCTAAAGGTCCTTTTCCTTTATACCCCATTTGTTTGAGAAGATCGTATCTTTTACCATACTTTTTCAGGGATATTTCCATATGTTTTACCTCTTTTTCCTTTGATTCCCCCTGGTAAAGCCAGGCCAAGAATACTTTTTATTCACTGTCATCCCCTTGGGAGGTAGATGCTTTAACCATACCAGTTTCTTTGTGAATTTATGGCTTTTTAGACATAGTGGGTGTGAAAGATGGGGAAGGTTTCCCATAGGATCTTGGTGACACTAAAGTTTTGTCAATGATGGGGTCATGTCTAGCTTGTATTCTCCCATACTAGTTTCTTCAAGTTTTAAGGTCTTTCCAAATCCTTTCATAACCATGTCTTTGGTAGTCTCAGGTACAATATCTTTTGGAGCTTCCTTGTTAAGTAGGACCATACTACCTGCCTTAACATTGTTGCAAGTATAACCGACATCTATAGGAATTGTCACTTCCACCCCATTATGTAGGAATTTGATACACTGGTGGTAAGTAGATGGTACATCTTGCATTTAATGGATCCAAGGTCTCCCTAATAGTATTTTTTAAGCCAAGGGTAGATCCAAAACTTGACATATGACATTCCTTTCAACTAGCCTGATTATGATGGGTAGAACAATGAGACCATTAGAGGATCTTTCTTCTTTATCATAATCTTTGATAGTCATTTTTCTTCTTGAATCAATGGTTTGTTCTAAGAGACCCAGCTTCCTGATTAGATTAAGGGTACAAATGTTCAACCCTGCACCTCCATCTATCAATGCACGTCTAACATGAGATTTATGAATTAGGAATTCAATATGAAGGGGTTGATTATGCGGATGTGTCAATGATTTATCATCTTCTTCTGAAAAAGAGAGGTAATGTGGCACTGAGATGTGATTAACCATTGCTTGGAATTTTTTTACATCAAGGTCCTTTGGCACATTTGCGGTATGTAGGGCTTGTTAAATAATTTCCCTATGCACTGAGGAGATTTTAAATAACTCAAAAATGGAAATTTGAGCAGAGGTTCATTGTGATTGATCCACCAAGCTATACTTCACTGTGGGAATAGTAATTGTTTTTCTTGTGGCCACTGGTTTGGGAATAGTGAAAATGGGCACCTTGGAAGTTGTTGCTAGTTTTGATGAGGAATTAGGTCCTTTGATCATGAATTGTGCTTGACTTTGGGTTACCGCATTTGATTGGGAAGATGTGTCTTGAACACCTTTGATAGTGACCACATTAATTGATTCAGTCTTAATGTCTATCATGTTGATCATATTATCATTATTAGAGTAGGCGTATTTTACTTCATTTCCTTTTCCTTTAGACACTTCCCCTTTCTCATAATTAGGGAATGACTTGTTAAATGTTGTATGGTCTTCATTAGTGGTGTTCCCTTCCACTTTGATCTTGCCTCCTTAAATAAGGTCTTGGATAACATGTTTTATTTTAAGATAGTTATTAGTCTTGTGTCCTTTGTTTTTGGGAAAGACACAAGAGGAATTGTCATCCCACCAACTTGGATTGACTTCTTGTTCCCATGGTTTTGAATATAGAATCATGAGAACTTTGTTGTTCAAGAGTGTTTTTAAAATGGTCTCAAGAGGTTCTCCTAAAGGAGTGAATGTTCTTTGAGGTTTGGAAGTCCATGGTCAACCTTTGTTGTTCTCATTGTTTTCTTTAGGTATGGAGGTTTTTACCTTGGCATCTTTACTTTCTTGCATGATATTAGTCAGATTAAACACTGCGGGTTTAGGATTAGCATTAGATGTATATACCAATCCATCATTAACAACATTCTTGTTTTTTTCCACCATTTAGGTTTGTTGATGGATGATGGGGAGGTCACCTAACTCTCTGAAATTCCTACGCTCTTCTAGGAATCTCACCTGGAATCCTATTCAATTCAGGACTCTCTCTAGACTCACACGTGAGTCTCTTTAGGGCTACTCTCAGACCCTAACCAGAAGGACTTATCTTCCCTCTCTCCTAGGTTCCCTACCCACCGAAATGTTTTACTCCTTACTGTCTCTCACTCTTCATGACTGAATCACTACAGTCATGCACCTTCTTACTTATCTATCTTTCCTACAAGTCTCTAACCAGACCATAGGCTCGCCTAGGACTTGTCTGCAAACTCAACTAGCTTCTCATCCAACACAAACACAGAAACAATCATAATATACATGGAGGATGCTTCTTGACTGTCACAATCCATCTAGCAGATCATCAGAGTCAAGAAGCACCCATATTATCTAACAGAAACAAAATAACACTTTACAGAAGTCTGATCAGAATAACAGAACACGCAAAGTACAGACAAACTTCTCTTTATTGATTATACAGAAGATTACAACTCTCTGCTAGTCTATTCTCTACAACTAACTAACTCTTTTTCCAACTGAACTAAACTGAACTATCTGAACTGAACCCTCTCACTGATTCTTCTTCTCTACTTTATCTCTGGCTTCTCCTTGATTTCGTAACCCTGGTGGTTACCTGTCGAGCTTAGTCTTCCAGCTATTTTCTGTTCTCCATTCTCGTCTGCAACCTGTCATCCAGTTGCTCTGCATGGTTGACACTATGGATGTTCTTTTCATCCATGTCATTCTCTTTTTCTGTCTGGCGGTTACGACCTTTTCAACGCTTTCTCCTATTGACATGTCAGCACATTGACCATTTGACTGTTTCTATTTTCCATCGCGTAGTCGCGAGCTGAAATAACCTTTTACATTTTGCTCTGCGACTGAGCGATGACTTGCTCGTCGCACTCCCGCAATGCATTTACATGACTTGGTTTTTACCTCGTGACTGAGCGATGACTCCTTATCGCGCACCCGCAATGCATTGTCCCGAGCTACTATTTCTATCGCGACCAAGCGATGATCTCAAATCGCACACCCGCACTGCTTTTCCATGAGCTGCTCCTTGCTCTGCGAGTCTGCAATGCACATTAGTCGCGCACTCGTTGCACTTCTACACAAGCTGGCTCTATCCCTGCGACTGAGCGATGAGCTCAAGTCGCGCACTCAGTGCGCTATGACCCGAGCTGCCATTTCCTTCACGACCTTGCGCTACACAATAGTCGCACTATCGCACTGTCTGGAGACGAGCTGAATTTCCTTCTGCGACTGAGCGATGATCACCCGTCGCGCACTCACCATGTGCTTCCCCGAGCTGACCTTTTCCTTGTGACTGAGCGGTGACCTCACTATCGCGTACTAGCCATGCATTTTCCTTAACTATCAATTCACCTGCGACTTGGCGATGCATCGGGTGTCGCTCACTCGCACACCAGGACTGAACTGTTTGTCTTCGCGACTGAGCGATGATTTCACCGTCGTGTTGTTGCACCGTGTTTTCTCTGACTGCGAATTGACTCGCGACTGGGCGAAGAGCTGCTCGTTGCATTGTCGCGCACTGTCTTTTCTACTAGCCGTCTGAGACTGAGCGACTAGTTCCTCATCGCGCACTCGCTCACTATAAGACTTAACTTTTAACTAGCTCGCGAGTGTGCGATGCATTACCTTTCTGCTCGCTGCTGGCTCCATGACTGAGCGACAATGAAAAACATGACTTTCTCATTATGTGACTTGGATCAAAACTTGTTCAAAATTGCTGGGGCTAGGGTTTTGAGCTAAACCCTAGGGTGCTCTGCACCATACTCCCCCCCTCTCTGAGACAGAACAAAATTTATCTTGAACTAGTCGGCAGCAATGCTGAACTAATTCCATATCTTCTGCATTCTGCTTCGTCCAACCAGGTAGCTTCTGCCTCTGGTAACCCTGACCACTTTACTAGGTATTCTCTATATACCCTATGCCTGGTTGTCTTCTGAATCCTGGAATCCAAAATTTTCTCTGCCTGCAACTTGGACTTAGGCTTCATCTTTATGTCTTGAACATCTTGTCCTATCTCCCTCTGTTGAATGCTCTCAGGTATCACTGGTCCTTTGTATGGAATCAAATCCTGCACATTAAAANNNGGTGATATATCCAAATGGTTAGGTAAATCAATTTTATAGGCATTCTGCCCATATTTTTCCAAAATTTTGCAGGGACCTATTCTCCTCATTTGTAACTTAGTAGGTATCCCCTTCTGTAATCTGGCTTTGTTCAGATGTACCATTACCAGATCTCCAATCTGAAATT